>JACTNZ010000037.1:0-42500 GCA_018127125.1 Rhododendron griersonianum
AAAACAGAGCACGACTAAAGATCACGCCGGAGGTTCTCCGGGGCGATCCTCCGGTGTGAGAATCAGTTCTCTTGCCAAAGGGGAAGGAGAAAAGTGTTTAGGGTTCCGTCTCCAACATACCTCTTTCGGGAGGCATCACTGTATATTTATAGGGATCGCTCAGCTCGAACCAAGATCATATACATGCTCGCCACGTGTCGGCCGACGTATCTCCTACGTCACCAACTAGGGTTTCGTAACCGATTGGTGAGTGAGCGGGCCCCCTTTCACGTGGTACCATCAGCCTGATCACCGCTCGGCTGACGTCACTATCGTCATCACAGCCAGAGTGGCATTCCCACGTGAAGGGGGATGGAACATGGCCCCCACATCTGTTCAAGACCGAATATGAGCCGACAGTCAAGGAGTCGGCTAGCCGAGAGGCTTTGGCCGAAGAATGCGTCGGGAGGAAAATGTTCATCCGTGGGGAAGCCGAGGGAATGAGACACAGCCGAGGATGTGAAAACATTCCTGGATCAATATTGAACCTGTCGGTTGCCGAAGCTATGCCAGATCGCTTCCAGGTTGAACGTGGGCAGTCGGTCCCTCGGCTCGGGATTATGGTCGGTGCAGCCCGAGCCAGTTGACTCGGCCTGCTACAATAGCCCCTCAATTCCTGCCGAGGCTCCTCAGTTGGTAGGGATTGATTTTAATTAGGCCGAGCCCCAGCCCCAGCCGAGGGTCTTCCTTTGGTGCCTGCAACGGTGAGACCCGAGCCCCAATGGCTGCTTGACAGATGTCAAACGACAAAGGGCGGTGTCAGTTGAAAGGACGCTTTGGCAGACGAAGGGACGCTTCCAGTACGCACGAGGAACGGCGATGTCCACGTGGCGAGGTTTCACTGGTCAATGGTTCGGCGTGATCATCATTGCGCGGGAAATTCGAAACGGCCTCCTCCGTTATAAATAGAGGAGGGGGAGGAGAGAGAAAGGCTTCTCACACTCTCTCTCTCTACAAATCCAGAGCTTCTCACTCCTCAGACCCGTTCCAGACTTCGATCCAGATCTTGATCTTCCAATCCCAGTCCAGTTCTTGCAAATCTTCAGGTAAGCAATCGATTTTTCTTTCCCCGCTGTCTCTCTCAGCTTTTTATGCATTTTTTCTGGGTTTTTTGGGGTGGTTTCATGGATTTTAGTTCTGAATGAATAGTAAAAACCCTGGGGATGAACAGCGTGTTCATCCCCAAACTCAACCTGTTCTTCCGAGCCTCCAAGGGGATGCTTGAAGACTCGCCGAGGCTTTTGTCTCAGCAACTTTTGGTGGTCGAACGTTGAATATCTCGACGCTTGTAGCCGAATGCGGCCTTCTCTTTGAAGGACGCCGAATCACACCAAGGACTCCTAAAAAACTGACTCGTGAGCCTGTAGCGTAATCCGAACCTTCTCATCTTTTCTTTTTGCCGACGCGGATGCTTGGCGATCTTATTTTTCTTTGTTTTCCCTTCTTTCTTAGGTCTGGCTCACGAGGTCATCAACATCTCTTCAGGCTCGGACGATTCTCTCACCGAATCCGAACGCCGAGTCATCGATACTCTGGTAGAACGCCGTAGGAACCTCGGCCGAGACGCACCATCCGCGCCTACGAGGATGTCTGCTACTACTCCAGCATCCGGTGATTCAAACGCCGAGATGGACTTTGAATACGCCGCCGAGGACTGCGCCTCGGTACCAGAGATCGTCTCCACTCCTGGAACCGTGTCTGAGGCCGAGCCCAGAATGGGTGAGGAGGCCAGGTTACGCTTTGAGTCTGGCGAACAGGCTTCCACCTCGGCAGCAGCGAGTGACGACGACTTCTTCGACAAAGGGATCCTATGCCCTTATGCCCATTACTTCTCGGGGGAGGCCGGAGAGTATGAAGCCTTCTGCGTGAAGTATCATATTCCGAACGATGTTTACATCCACCGAGTGAGGAGCGATGCCATTAGGGCAAAGAGGGAAGACAGGCCGGAGCACATCACCGTGCCTCTCATGGCAATTACCGAGGCTGGCCTGAGGTTCCCTTTCCATCCCTTCCTCAGGGAAATTCTGTATAAGTTCGGCTTGTGCCCGCACCAGTTGGCGATCAACAGCTACAGGATTATCATGTCCTTAGCCGCCATGGTCGAACTTCATGGTATCGACTTCAAGCCGACCGACCTCTTTCATACTTACACCATGTCTCGGCACGGGAAGTCCAAACGCCGGTTTCTCACTACTAGGCCGAGGAAAGACTCTCTGATAGAGGGTCTTTCTGATTCAGATAAGTGGGCTAACTTGTTCCTCGAGGTCCGAGGGAACTTAGAGTTCGGAGATGATAACCGTCGGAAGGCCAGTCCGAGGTTTGTAGAGAACCGAGGTTCTGATATCTTTTATTTGTCTTTCACCTTGCTTTAACTTTTCCCTTCTCTACCGAGGCTAATAATTTTCTTTTTGTTTATTGTCTTCTTTATTTTTGCAGAGCTCGGCCCAATATCCAAGACTCAGAACTCGCAGGCACGGGAGAAAGCTTGCGAGGAGATTCTAGCTCAAGCCTGCCGACACGCTCCGACGCTATTGGATTACGAGCCGTCGTACAAAGGCGTGCTGAAGAAGAAGGACAAGAAGAAGGACGGCGAACCGAGCGATTTTTTGAAAGGCAAGAAGCCGGTCCAGCCGAGTCAGGGGACGAAGAAGAAGAGGGCGCCGACCTACACTGAGGGTCCAAGCGAGAAGCGCCAAAAGGGAGTTCGATTGCCGAAGATCGGATTTTCTGCCGAGGAGTGGCTCTCTCCGCTCGGACAAGATTTTATCTTTGAGCCGACAGGACCAGGTTTGAACGCTCCTCTTCAGATTCGCGAGCCGACTGAAGCAGAAATGTCGAGGAGGAATATTCCGAGGCCGAGCATTCCGACGAAGAATGCGAACCCTGCTCGGGGCCGAGGCACGGACCAGCAGCAGCAGCAGCAGCAGAAGAAGCAAAAGCTCTCCGATGAGGTCCCGCCTCCGAGTGCTTCCAAGACCGCTCCCTCCGAGACCCGCCGACCACCTCCTCAGAAGGATCAGGGTCGTCAGACCGAGGGCCCCGTCGATTTGGAAGGCGGTCCTTCCGAGGCGGAGGTTCTGCGCCCTTTCAGCCCGACCTACACAACGGCTGACGGGAGGGTGCTAATGCTGAAGGATTCGGTGAAAGAAGAACCGAACCTTGCAGTTACCCTGCTAAGGGGTTTGGCCCTTCCGAGGGATTGCGATCAGCTTCCCACCGAGCTGATTCCGGGACTCGGGGATATGTGCTCTCACCTCGTCCAGGTATGTCTTTAACTTTCGAATTTTAAGATTCAGCACTTCAATTTCCACCTTGTGTTTCTGACTTGTTTTCTTCTCAGGCTGGCCAGGCTGCTCTGAAGGCTTATGACAGAGCCAATAAGGTTACAGCCGAGCGTGAGCGGTACAGGACTGACCGAGACAACTTCCGAGCGAAGTTCAAGATCTCGGAAACTCAGCTTCAGGAGACCGATGCTGAAGTTGAGAGACTGAAGAAGGAGTTGGCCGAAGCTAAAGCTGCTGCTGCGACCGCCGAAGCTGACATGGAGAAGATGAGGGGGGAGGAGAAGAAGAAACTGGATGAAGCCGACGCCAAAGGCTATGAAGCTGGGATAAAGAGGGCTGCTCTGGAGTATACTCAGACGGCCCATCAGATGGTGAATGACGCGCTGGAGGAAAGGCTCCCAGAGTTCTTCGAGCTTGGTTATGCTGCTGGTGCCGAAGCCATGGCTGATGTCTTGGTTGTCGAGACTGACAACAAATTTCGCCAACAGCTTCCTCCGCCGGTGATTCCTGACCTTCGGCTGCCTTACACCGAGGAAGAGTGTGCTCCTCTCCCACCCGAGGAAGATGAGGGTGATGAAATGGCTGAAGCCTCTGTGCGGGAGAAGCCATCCGAGGGAGGAGAGAAGCAAGATCAGGCGGCTCCTGCCGAAGGCAAGGATGGAGCTGCTGCCACCCTAGATCTCTTAACTTAGCCTTTTCCTCGCTTTTTCCAAGTACTTTAAATCTTAAGTCTGTAATAGTTTTTGTGGAGGGACGGCGCCAAACGTTGCACTATGCCGTGCCTTCCAGTTAAGTTTTTATAAGACATGTCAAGTTTTTCCAATGCCTTAGAATTGTTTTCCAATGGTCTGAATGTTTGAATATTTCCTCATGCCTTAGAAATATTTTTGTGTTGATGTTGCCGAGGGTTTCGAATCCCTTGTTTATTTACTTGTTTATCAGCCCCTATTTTGGTGTAAGGCTCGGCTCCAATGCCAGCCTTATGCCAAAAGTTGAAGAGACGTAAGTAAATGATTGAGTGTGGCTTTAATTGTTCAAGTCAAAAATGAACGAAGCCGAGCATAAATAAACCATGAGGTTTAATGATCTGTACTTAGCCGAACGTCAAATCGCCCGAGGCAAGTAAGTGTTTCTGGATACTAAATCCGGTGGCTCAGAAGCCGAACTGTGTGACCGAGGTCGAACAAAACATGGTGGAGAGAATAATAAAGATAAGATCAAAGCGTTTGGAAAATAACCACTCAATTTCAAGTAAAATTGGTCTCAACACGTGTTACAAGTTTTTGGAATTAAAAGACAGATAAAGGCCGAGGCGAGCTTCGGCCGAGTAATTTCCTCAGAGGTAAGCTTTTCTGAGGTTGAGGGCGTTCCAGGGATTTTGAATCTCTTTTCCATTTTTGTCTTCCAATTTGTAGGATCCGTTGCCGACTTCTTTAACGATTCGGTATGGACCCTCCCAGTTGGGTTTGAATTTTGTCTTTTGGCTTGCCCGAACGACCTTCCTCCAGACCCAGTCATCTGGTTTGAACTTTTTCAACCGAACGCTTCTATCGTAGCCCCTAGCGACCTCTTGTTGGTAGCTTGCCAGCTTGAGTTGGGCTTCATCTCTCTTCTCCTCGGCCAAAATTAGCTCTGTAGCGACAGCCTCGTCGTTTGTCTGAGGGTCGAAGGTCTCAGTTCTGAGTGTTGGAAATCTTGATTCTAGTGGGATGACTGCCTCCATGCCGAAGGCCATTGCAAATGGAGTTTGGCCTGTGGAGCGTCTTGGGGTGGATCGGTAGGCCCAGAGTACCCTCGGTAGTTCCTCGGCCCATAGCCCTCGCTTTGAGTCCAGCCGTCTTTTAATGCCAGCGCATACGGTTTTATTGGTGGCCTCGGCTTGACCGTTGCCTTGGGGGTACGAGGGAGTTGAATTAAAGAATCGTATCCCAAATTCCTCGCAGAGTCCTGTCAGCTCTTTGCCGACGAACTGAGATCCATTGTCCGAGACAATTGCGTACGGTACCCCAAATCTTGTAACGATGTTTCTCCAAACGAATCGCCGAACGTCGGCCTCGGTCGTTGTGACGAGAGGTTCTGCTTCAACCCATTTAGAGAAGTAATCGGTCGCTGTGATAAGAAACTTGAATCCGCCAGGGGCCGTAGGGAGTTTCCCAACTATGTCCAAGCCCCACTGAGCGAAGGGCCATGGGCTGGTAATGGGTTTGAGAGTCTGGGCTGGCTTCCGAGGGATAGGAGAGAATAACTGGCACGGCTTACATTTCTTGACAATTTCTTCGCAGTCCTTTTTCATTCCCTTCCAAAAGTATCCTTGTCTGAGGGCCCGTTGACAGAGAGAACGTCCACCAGAGTGGCACCCGCAGCTCCCAGAATGTAGCTCGGTTAGGATTGCTGGAACCTCGGTAGGATGGACGACGCGAAGGTACGGCCCAGTGAAACTCCGTCTGTAGAGTTGGCCGGTTTCGGAGATCCAATAATGAGCCGACTTGCTTTTGACCCTGTGTGCTTCCTTCTTGTCCGAGGGGAGAGTGTCGTTTTTGAGGAAGGCTACGATTTCATCCATCCAACTAGGACCAAGTGAGATGTTGAGGACTTCTGCTGGGGCCTCGAAACTCGGTGCATCAATTTCGCCGAGGCTGATGCTCCTGTACTCCGAGGCTTTTGCGGCCGAAGCCAAGCTTGCGAGAGCGTCGGCATGGGCGTTGTACTCCCTGTTGATCTGCTCAATATGAAACCCCTTAAATTGCCGAATGAGCTCCAGAGCCGTAGCTTGGTATTTGAGCATCCTGGGATCACGAGCCTCGTAATCTCCTGTCACTTGATTGACGATTAACTGAGAGTCGCAGTAGACGTGTAGGTCTTCCACTTGAAGTTTTGCTGCCGCTCGTAAACCAGCTAACAGAGCCTCATACTCGGCCTCGTTGTTGGTTGCCTGGAAGTTGATCGTAATGGCACTTTCGTGTATCACGCCGCAGGGTGTAACAAGAACAACTCCGGCCCCCGAGCCGTTGCTGTTTGAAGCTCCATCAACGTGCAGCCTCCAGACATCGCCGCTAAATAAGTTCCAAGTCTTCCGCGCTTCATGCTGCTCAAGCATTCCATATTCTGGTTGGATAAGGGCTTCCTCGTCTGGACTTCCTGGAGTGAACTCGGCTATAAAGTCGGCCAAGACCTGAGCTTTTATCGCTGTCCGAGGCTCAAAATGGATATCAAAGTTGGCCAACTCGACCGCCCACTGTGAGACTCGGCTTGAAAGGTCGGCCTTCCGAAGAAGGTTTTTCAACGGGAACTCCGTGAGGACGATAATGGGGTGCTCCTGGAAGTAAGGAAGAAGTTTCCGAGCCGAAGTCACCAGTGCAAGCAGGAGCTTCTCCAAAGGTAGATACCTAGTCTGAGCTGGCAGCAGCGTCCGGCTAGCAAAGTAAATTGGCTGATCTTCGGCGCCTTCGCGTCGGACAAGCGCCGAGCTGACGGCGTGAGGGGAGACAGCAAGGTACAAGTAAAGAGTTTCGAAGGGCGATGGTTTGACCAGGAGTGGGACCGAACCGAGATAAGTCTTTAGTTTGGCGAGTGCCGTATCACAGTCCTCTGTCCACTTGAAGCTCCTTCGGCTTTGCTTTTTCAGAGTTTGAAAAAACACATGGCATTTGTCGGATGACCGACTGATGAATCTGTTGAGTGCCGCGGCCATTCCAGTCAGCTTCTGTATCTCCCGAGGGGTTGATGGAGTCTTCAGTTGCTGCACTGCCGTGATTTGGTTTGGATCGGCTTCGATACCTCTTCGCGTCACCAAGTATCCGAGGAATTTTCCGGAGCCGACGCCGAAAGCGCATTTCTCGGCGTTGAGGCGTAACTTAAATTTCTTTAATATTGTAAACACCTCGGCGAGATGTGACAAATGGTTTTCAGCCTTGAGACTCTTCACGACCATATCATCAATGTAAGCCTCCATTATTTCACCGATAAGTATGCCGAACAGCAGATAGACCATCCTCTGAAAAGTTGAGCCGGCATTCTTTAAGCCGAAAGGCATTACGAGATAGCAAAAGAGGCCCCTCGGAGTAATGAAGGCTGTCTTCTCCATATCGTCCGGGTCCATTGCGATCTGATGATAGCCTCGGTATGCATCCATAAAGCTCAGCCGAGCGTGTCCTGCTGTAGAATCTACCAACTGATCAATTTTTGGGAGAGGGAGGCAGTCTTTTGGACAGGCGTCGTTTAAGTTAGTGTAGTCCACGCAGACCCTCCACTTGCCATTCTTCTTCTTTACCACCACTGGGTTGGCGAGCCAGGTGGGGTACTGAACTTCCCTGATGGCTCCTGCTGCGAGGAGTTTGTCGACCTCTTCATTAACCGCTTCGGCATGGATGGCGGCCGAGCGTCTGGGTTTCTGTATCACCGGTTTGGCGGATTTGGAGACGTTGAGACAGTGCCGAATGACCTGTGGGTCGATGCCTGGCATCTCGTAAGGAGTCCAGGCGAAGACCTCGATGTTGTCTTTAAGAAATTGGACCAATTCCTCACGCTCGGCATCCGTCAAGCTGGATCCGAGCATGAAGAAGCGTGACCCGTCTTCATTGATTGGTACTCTCACGAGATCTTCAATTGATTTTTGCTCAGCTGGAGCTCCGACATCTTCCAGGACCGGCTTGTCTGGAACCTCTACCCAATGAACACGGTTAGGGCTCGGCGCCTTTCCAACGGCCGAGACGTAGCACTGCTTCGCTTGAACTTGGTCGCCGTGCAGGTCTTCCTGTCGGCCTGTGGACCCAATGTACCGTACCAGTTGGTGGTAGGTTGAAGCAATGGCCTTCAGGGAGTGGAGCCAGTTCCGGCCGAGGATGGCATTATAAGGACTTGGAGCGTCCACGACAATAAACTCTATATTGACAGCAACCGAACCAGTGACGACGGGAAGAATCAGTTTGCCTAGGGGCCAGACTGGCGTGCCGCTGAATCCGACGAGAGGAACGGTGCTTGGGATCAAAGATGATTCTGGGATCTTGAGTTCTGTAAAGAGAGACAAGTACATGATTTCTGCCGAACTTCCCTGATCCACAAGGACCCGTTTAACCGAGTGAGTGGAGATTTGCACTGTCACCACCAAAGCGTCGTTGTGAGGAGTCTGCACTCGCTCGAGATCTCTGTCGGTAAAGGTAATAGACCACGGTCTCCCAGTTGGCCGAGGTCTTTTGAGAGTGGATGAGATAGAAAAAATTTCTGCAGATTTTTTGGCCCTGTCCAAATCAGACCGAAGCTTCTGTGCTCCTTCCTTGGTTACTGGCCCGTGGATTACATTGATGACGCCGACTGGACGTGGGATTTGATGCTGGCCCCCAGCGTTTTGGTCCAATCGATGTGATCATCCAAGAGTCCTTGACCTGCCAGATTCTCCAAGAGTGCCTTGTATGGGGCGCAAGCCGTTGTGTAATGTCCGAGCTCGTTATGGTAGGAACATCTCTTCCGAGTGTTATCGTTCCCCGCTTCGGTGTTGAGCTTGGGTGGGTTCGGCCAAACGAAGAACGGCTCGCGCTCCAAGGTTCGTAAGAGAAAGTAGATTGGTTCCTTGAAAACCGTCGTCTCGGCTACATAGTCATGGTCCTTGGGAGCTTTCTTATTTGCAACTTTTACCGTATTGACCTGTTTCTTCGGTTGTGTGACGGCTATTGGCTTTGGTGCCGAGATCTGAGGGGTAGGAACGTGGAGCTGGTGCGGGATGGCTGAGTTCTGTCCTCCTTGAAGTTCTCGCTCAGTGAGGAACTCTTCGTAAGAGCAGAACTGCTCAACCGTCCTCATTAGTTCATTCATTCCATGGGGCGCCCGAATTGCCAATTCGTCTAGGATTTTACTTCCAGTTTCTAATCCATTCTTGAAGTTTCTTGCTGCCCAGTACTGATCAACACCAGGTATCTCATTGAATAACTGCCAGTAGCGCTCGGCATACTTCCGAAGCGTTTCGCCAGGCCTCTTCTTCATCTGAGCCAAGGCATCTTCTTCCTTGGCTTGCTTGTTGCTTGTGATGAACCTGTAGTTGAAGGCCCTCTCTAGCTCTTTGAAACTATGGATTGATCCTGCCTCCAGCTGGTTGAACCATAACAGACCGAGGCGTCCGAGACTTGAGGGGAATGCCTTGCACATGATAGCGTCGTCGTCGGTGACGCAAGCAATGGTGCTTCGGTAACTGATGAGGTGGGTGTAAGCCTCGGACGTGCTTGGGTCAAACTTCTGGAACTTTGGCAGGTGGAGCCCGGGCTTCGGCAGAGTTGCTTGAATTTTTGCCGAGAAAGGAGACTCGGTTAATTTCTTTAGCTGATACTCGTGTGTCGGCCGGGGCGGGCGTCCGTCTCTGTCTCTCCGAGATTTTTTGTAGGCCTGGTACTCCCTATCCCTGTCGGCAGATTCGTCTTGCCGACGCTGATATGCCCTTTCCTTCTTGTCGATGGGGACCTTTAGCCGATCCGGGTCTGGGAGATTTTCCGTGCGATAAACCTTGCGTCGACTCGGTTGTTCGTCGTGCCGAATGACAACACTCACATTCTTTTCCCGAGGGAAAGATCTTGGGTTTCTTGAGTTCACCGTGCGTCCGGCTTGTGTATTTTCCCGAAGGAAATCTTCTTGTTCTGGAGGGAAAATTTCAGGATCCTTGCCGTCTCTCCTCGACGTTCGGCTCTTTCGCCGTCCGTCATGTGGAATTAAGGCCAGATTGTTCTCATTGTCCTGAATTTCAACCGTGTCATAACTTTGGGATTGGGAGTATTCGTCACCAGCCGACGAGCTTGAGTAGTTGGTGTAAGGGCTTCCCTCCCTCCTTGTCTTTCCACCTCTGTGTCCCGCACCACTACCGAGACGCTTATGGACCGGGGAACGTTGCTGCCCGAAGCGAGCGCTGTTCCCGGCCCGATTGTCCGTTAGTGGTGGGTCCAGGCGGTTGTATACCGAGACTCGATGAGGATCTCCTTCACCCACCAAGTGAGGCGGTGGTGGTGGTAAGTTACCACGCCGGCGCCTTCCCTGAGAGCCTGAATGGGAGCCCGCCGGACGCTCGTTAGCCCTGATTCTAGCCATCTCCATTTTGAGCATGGCTACATCGGAGTTGGTTTGTTCCTGCGCTGTTCCAGCATCTGGACGTACGCCAAGGCTTCGTCGCTTAGCCCCACCGGACGCTGAACCGATGTGCTAACGCCCGGAGGGGTAAAGCCAGGAGGGTGAGAAGGGGAAGCGGTGTGGACGCCTGTGTCCGAAAGGATCTGAGAAGGATTGAGGGGTTGGAAGGGAGGTGGTGGTCCGCCCATTTTCTGAGTGTAACGTGGTGGAGATGTGGTGAGAGTGGTTTCTTTTGTCAAGGAATTGGGGAATGGCTAAGGAGGAGCCGCCGTGGATCAGAAAGAAAAAGTTTCACGTCGGGTTCACCAAATTGTGGGGCTCCTTTTGAGATGGCTCGGGTGTCTTTGCTCCGGGGTCTGAATCTCGTCCTTGATCCTCTTTAGTCCTGCAAAACAGAGCACGACTAAAGATCACGCCGGAGGTTCTCCGGGGCGATCCTCCGGTGTGAGAATCAGTTCTCTTGCCAAAGGGGAAGGAGAAAAGTGTTTAGGGTTCCGTCTCCAACATACCTCTTTCAGGAGGCATCACTGTATATTTATATGGATCGCTCAGCTCGAACCAAGATCATATACATGCTCGCCACGTGTCGGCCGACGTATCTCCTACGTCACCAACTAGGGTTTCGTAACCGATTGGTGAGTGAGCGGGCCCCCTTTCACGTGGTACCATCAGCCTGATCACCGCTCGGCTGACGTCACTATCGTCATCACAGCCAGAGTGGCATTCCCACGTGAAGGGGGATGGAACATGGCCCCCACATCTGTTCAAGACCGAATATGAGCCGACAGTCAAGGAGTCGGCTAGCCGAGAGGCTTTGGCCGAAGAATGCGTCGGGAGGAAAATGTTCATCCGTGGGGAAGCCGAGGGAATGAGACACAGCCGAGGATGTGAAAACATTCCTGGATCAATATTGAACCTGTCGGTTGCCGAAGCTATGCCAGATCGCTTCCAGGTTGAACGTGGGCAGTCGGTCCCTCGGCTCGGGATTATGGTCGGTGCAGCCCGAGCCAGTTGACTCGGCCTGCTACAGACCGATCCCAGGAAACCAACGCCTATAGAAAATAGTTAGAATCAGTTAGGAGAGAGACCACTGGACGTGCCCATGAGGTGCATTGATCTCACATGGTTTATAAATTTAGGCCGAAGGGGACCATACTCACGTAAAAGAAATGCTGAGGATTTGAATGTGACCTCCAGATAACACTGTTTAATCAGAGCTGAGCTTGATGATATGAATTCCAATTTACATAAGGCAAGATTAAGAAGAAGACAGACAGCGTTATTGTCGATGACGAATGAAGTCTGATTTTTTCCACCCCTCTTTTAGAGCCTGAATTTTTTTCAAAAGATTTGTCCGAAAAGTTATTCAAAGCTCCCGATGTACCATGGAACATTGTCACGTATTACTCCCGACATAGTGTATTACTTCCAATTTAACAACGAATTTCGCTGGTGGAACAAAAGCCAGGGCGGGAATCAAGCTAGAATGATCGATAAACGAGCAAAACTTGAAATTTTCAAGCCAACTTGGAAAACAATCAGCTTCAAATTCGTACGACTATCTTCCATCTTCCACTTCCCTTTTCTGTGCAGATTGGAATGCAAATACATCAATGTCTGCTGGACAGATTCAAAACAAGAAGTCCATGTAACATATATGAGAATGCTTGAAAACTAAAGATTTTGGATAGAAAAAAGATAGAAAACCACTTCCAAGAATGCTTCTCATCTTCCCATCTTTCGGCTTCTACTGCCACAGCCAGAACCCCACTCCTTGGACAGTACAGGTTGCTCTTAGGAAGCTCGCTATTCACGTCCTAGCTTCCTCCTGGGTACGCCAAGTTGTGTATCTTTCCATTTTCATTTTTTTATTGTACCCGTTGAGGAAATACTCCACATATGCTGCTTCCTCTCTTAGCTCTTCATTTTCCCAATTGCATGTAATCGGTAGGTTTAACCAAACTTTCCTCGTATATAATGGCATTGACATTGTAAGAATGGGTTGGAATTGGAATATCCCTAGTTGAATTGTCAATAGGATTGTACAAACTTATGTGCCAAATACCCTTCCTTTCGTCACACGGTGGTACTTTGGTATAACCAGAAGGTCTCAAATTTGATACGATGAACATAATATAGTCCATGATTTTGCCACGCCATACTCCTTCATAGCCAACACCTCAATGTTGTTGCTTTCACTGTCGCCCAGAGTTTCCGATCGAGACATACAAAGGCATCCATCAAGAACTCCCAAACCCTAAATGACATCTCCATCAGTTTGGTTAGGTTCGTAGCAGAGTCCGGAAACAATATGGAACAAAACTGACTGCTGTTCGATCAACCTATAAAATATCTTATTGACAAAATAATACACATTACAAAACATAATATCTAGGTGATCTTAACGAATCAAAGTTAAAGGTTTTCAATAAAAGGTGAGAAAATAAAAGTTTTTCAATATGTTGTACCTCAAGCAAGTATCAAAATGGAATTTAACGATATGTTAGATCGATCCGAAAGTCATCTATAATTGAGTTGGAACTAATTGTTGCGGTATTTTCCTTCTCAATAAACATAACGAAGTATTATAGTTGAAAATGCCCTTTCTATCCACTATTTTTATTTGGTGGGGAACCACCGTATATAATTTTGATATTTAAAAAAAAACAACTTAGATAATTATGAATATTCAAAACCAAGTGGGGGCCGTGGCACCTGTAAGCCGAAGTGTGGATCCGTCATTGCTTTCATTGATACTTTTTAGGTATCCTAACATTTTCTACTTAGTTGACATCTCCTGGTTCTCCCCATGTAGGAGAACATGGTTCAAACCCCGCCGTGCACATATGGTGTCCAGGGCTATAAATAGCCTCTAAAACTCCATGTGGACTAACTTATAACTCCCCACTAACTCCTGCCAATATATACAACATTGGGAAAAAAAAACGAAATATATAAGGGAGTAATTATTGAATGCTTTTGGACTTTTAAGTAACGTTGATGCGTGGTAATTTCAACCAATTAGGTAGAGGCAATGTATATAGTATTATAACAGGCATTTTTCACATGAGGCACAACATATATCGAATAATTGGATTAGGGCTAAGTATGGATCAAATTGGTTCGATTTTGCGATATATGAATAGGGAACGAAACATTCAGTACCTCACACAGACAAGACTCGTCTCTGATCATGAAAAGTCATCAAGACGATGTAGGAAATCCACCACAAAAACACACACAAGGAGTGAGAGAAAGTTTCATGCTGGGGAAGAAAACCAACAAAAAAACAGCAAACAAAAACTAAAGCAAAACCTGTAAGAAAACAGCAGATCTGCACCCCTAAGTCCAGCTGTCCAAAGCCGATCAAGACCCTCACTGCCGCCACCACCGCTGCCAAAAGAGCGGCTGAGACACAACAAATAGATAGTCCAAACATGTCTACATCTTAATTCCCTACAGAGTGCACTATAGGGAGTGGTTTGGTTCTTGATTTACTATCAAACCGAACCAATCCGGTCCATACCCACCCCTCACTCTGTGTTAGGGATATCTCCATGTCCTTGAAATCAAAACTAGATAAGCCCAACACTTTGCATACTCGCACTCTTGACTCATACCCGAGTCCCATGTAACATATATTATACAGAGAGCTTATGGACAAAAAAATGGGCAGTACTTTTCCATGTGTTCAGTGACCCAGTAGTCCTCGGCTTTGTTATCATTAAGAATCTTAATTTTAGATGTTATGAATCAACATGAACTGTCCAAATACAAAGTGCTATGTATAAAGAAATTTTACCCGGAAATCACCCGAAATGCATTATTTATGACCGATCATAAATAGTACATTCCGGGTAACATTTCTTTATACCTAGCATCCCACCTCGTCCAAATAATCGTAAGTTCCCATCAAAAAAGAAGAAAAGATGCGAAAGTTCTTAGCCTCAGTCTTGAGACGATATTTCAGTTTTCACTACTAAAAAAAGTCTTAAAGCAAAACATAGCTGCCAAAAGAAGTTGAAAACAGAACATATAAACTGGTTACTCCATTAATTAAGAACGCATTCTCATCTTCCTATCTCTCTGCTTCTAATCCTCTTCCTCTTACCAGCCGCGCTCCCCGTCTTGAGTCGCTGGCTATTCACGCCATTCCACTTGTCGACGCCAATAAGTGTGTCTTTCAATTTTCGATGGCATCCGTCAAGGAAATACTCCACATATGTTACTTCCTCTCTTAGCTAGCTCTTCGTCTTTCCAATCGTAATTGGTAGGTTTAACCGTACTTTCCTCATACATAATTAAATTGACGTCGTAAAGATGGAAGATTGGAGTCGGAATAGGAATATCCCTAGTTGAATTTTCATTCCGATTGTACACGCTTATGCGCCAAATATACTTATCATCACCACAACGAGGTGCCTTTAAAGCCAAAGCTTCGCCTTTCCTGGTATAACCAAACGGCCTCAAATCTGACATGATGAACATAAGAGTCCAGGAATTCGCCACGCCATACTCCTTCATCACCAGTACCTCAATATAGTTGCATTCACCGTCGCTCGGATTTTCCGACCGAGACATACAAAGGCATCCATCCAGAACTCCCAAACCATAAACGACATCTCCATCACTTTGCTTAGGCTGTGGCATCGGTATTTTTTCGAAAGTACCCATCTGGGTATTGAAGTAAACGATTTGAGAATACTCGGATTTCTTTTTCTCAGAAACATACCAATGCAGATGTTCATTCACTGTAGGCCCTGAACTGAACGAACTAATAACATAGGAGGAACAGTCAACTTCTGTCCAGCTTTTGCTTTTGAAACTACCAACCACCACATTTTCATAACCAAATCCCGGAGTTAAACTATATTTAACGACGGCCATAACAACCTTGTAGTCATCAGTGGAGGAATCAAAGCAGAGTCCGGAAACAATATCCATTTGATCGAGGTAGTACATGTCACAATGTAATACTTCCTTGAAATAACTAGTCAGTGGATTCCACAAGAAAAAGTCATTGTCGATACCCATGAGCAATAACCCGTTGCAGGAACCGTAGATTGCACTAAGTTTACCATAGCGACTAAAGTCTTCATCGAGTCTTTCGCCATGGGAGTTTTCTATGTCAATGGAGTGCAGCAAATCGTGAAAAACAACAAGAACCATCTCTCTTCCTCTTTTTTTGGCGGAAAAGTCTGAAATCAAAGAACACCATGTTTTGGAAATGCAGTTGAATCGAGAAAGAGAATCGAGGGGTAACCTTTGGAGTATTTGGAGAGTGATTTCTTCAGGGATGTTTGGAAAACTTGGTTGTGCTTCATCGCTGGTGTTTCTTGCTGCATTTCCTCCTCTTCGTTGGGTCTTACCCTTCCATTGTGAGAATGCTACGGTTTCCATTCTCTCCTCTCCAAACTGTTTCAATTGCTAGAGTTCTCTGTTTTTATGGAGAAAGGATCGATGGTTCTTGCTTGCATTACTAGGGTTAGCTATATATAAGGAAGTAGTTATTGAACGGGTCTTTCTTAGATGATCAGCCAAATAGGGCCGGCTGTGAGTTTACTGGGCCGATGCGAACTTTTTAGACGAAATCTTCTATATAGATCATTTAGGTAGTTAGTTCAAAATGTATCACTTAACATCAACATTCTGGCTTTTTTAGGGAGGAAAATTGTAATTAAGCTCTCATAGTAATTTGTCATAGCTATAATGTATGTGTATGTACAAAAATTTGGGCGGCTTTTCGAAATTAGATAAAATTTGGGTTCCCATGTGGCTGCATCCTCAGTGTATGCCCAAAGCCAGTCCTGAGATGCACCACATGTACTCGATAATTTGATTAGGGTTGAGCATGGATCAAATTGTTTGGATTTTGTGATCAATCAAGAACCGAATCAATTTACACAAATCAATGATTTTTTTCTTTTATCCCTTCTTTTACCTTATTTCCCTCTGTTCAATTTTACCCTGTAAGTAACTGCATTTTTTGGGAGAAAACGGTGTACCCATTCGATGCATGCATGTGCCCTGTCTCTAATTGGGTATGATTGCTTGTGGAGATATTCACATATTCCAATATGATATTATAATGTTATGATTGAATCTACGTAACATAAACTAGATTGGAGGACAAATATTCCCTTTACATAATCACTAGAGGCCGGAGCACACGCGATGCGTGCGCAAGTCAGACTTTGACAATAGCTTCCCGTTTATTGTTAGATGGAATTTTTGCAAATTTGGTCAAAATCTGACATGCACATGCATCGCGTGCCCCGGTCTCTAGTTGTTATGAAACCCATCACCAAACCACCATTCCAACGGAAGATTCGCAACCAAACTACCATTTCAATGGAATAAATAAGGAATTACACCATTTCAATGGAATAAATAAGGAATTACACCATTTCAACGGAATAAATAAGGAAATATTTTGCATTTACCTGTAGGGTATTTTTTTTTTTTTATGAAATCCATCACCAAACCACCATTCCAACGGAAGATTTGCAACCAAACCACCATTTCAATGGAATAAATAAGGAATTATTCTGCAATATAGGTAAATGTAGGTTTTCTTAAAAAAAACAAAAACAAAAGCCAATCCACAAAATGACCTGTTACTCTGTCTTTCCCGTACCAGTTTAATGGAAAAGGTAGCATCTATAAGAGAAAGTGACAAAACACTTTGTAGCAGTTTAGATAGAGCAAAGCAAAAGAAGCAGAAAAAGAAAGTGACAGGTGTGCCATTGATAGAGTGTACGAAAGGTGAAAAAGGAAAGGTTATTGTTGTACCTGATCAGAGTTAATGAAGAATTCAGAGAAGTTGCAAGTACGAAAGTGAGTGAGGTAAAAGGAAAACTTCTGGTAGCAATTGGGGAGAAGAGCAAAGAAAGTTATGCACGTAGTGGGGTGATAACTATTTTTAGGTGGTTTCTTTGTGTAAAAATGTCCTCACAATTGTATTGTGTGTTTTTCTCTTAGGAAGGTATTTATGGGAAAGGAAAATACAAGACATGAGATACAAAACTAGTGCTCCCCCTTTATATATTAGAATAAATATTACGTAGTTTGATTTTACGATATATGATTTAGACATTGAACTCCTATGTTATGCGTGAAATTTCCTAAGATACTTTGTAACAACAATTTTATACAAGATAATAAGAGAAATCCACTCTCAAATTTGTACCCCGTAATGGAGGATATCTCCATGTCTTTGAAAGGAAAATTAGATAAACCCAACTTAGATGCATACGTGCACGGCAGTGCACTCTTAACTCGAACCCTAGTCCATGTAACATACATGCATGCGGAGAGCTTATGGACAAAAAAATGAGCAGAACTTTTCCAAATAATTAAGAATCTTAATTTAAAATGGTCAAAATTATGAATCAACATGAACTGTCCAAATAATTGTAAGTACCCATCAAAAAAGAAAGGAAAAAAAAAGAAAAAAAAAGAAGCGAAATTTATTAGCCTCCGCCTTGAGACGCTATTTCAGTTTTCAGTACTAATAAGAAGTCTAAAACCAAACACAGCTGCTAAAAAAGTTGAAATTTTGGATAGATAGAATATATAAAACTACTTCATTAAGAAGGCTTTCTCATCTTCCTATCTCTCCTTCTAATCCTCTACCTCTTACCAGCCACATCCCCCTTCTTATGACGCTGGCTATTCACGTCATTCAAATTGTCGAACTCAACGCCAATAAGAGTGTCTTTTAATTTTCATTTTCATTTTTTGATGGGATCCGTCGAGGAAATACTCCTCATATGTTGCTTCCCCTCTTAGCTCTTCGTCTTCCCAATTGTAATCGGTAGGTTTAACCGTACTTTCCTCGTATATAATTAAATCGACATTGTAAGTATGGGTTGGCATTGGAGTTGGAATTGGAATATCCCTTGTTGAATTATGAATCGGATTGTACACGCTTATGTGCCAAACATAGTTTTAAATCTCGGCCGAGACGGTACGTCTCGGCCGATACGTACCGGTATTTGGTGTCTCCGATTCGGATACGGGCCGATATATCGGAAAAATTGGAATTCACAGCCGTATCGGCCGATACCCGATACGTATCGGTCCGTACCGGTTCGGCAAAAAAAAAAAAATTTTAAAATTTTTTTTTTTCTTTTCAGCAGGCTTTTTCAGTTTTTTCCCGAGCATCAATTCCATCTTCTTCTGTTTTTTCTGATAGGCTACTAGGCTTTTAAGCAAAAAAAAAAAAAAACAAAGCATTTTTTTATGACTTAAAATCATCTTACTTTTGCTGTTTATGTCAATTATATCGAAACTCATAATGTTGCATTTTTCTCATATTTGTAAAATCTTATTGACTTTTAGGTTTTGATAAATTATCGGATATTTCACATGAAGAGAATGGGCTATTACATGTCTTAAATTAATTAAAATGTGATAATTTAAGCCAATGTTGGGGGCAAAAGTATATTTTCCAAGTTTTATACATGTTGCTGATGATTTTTAAAAATTCACGACCGCGACACCCGATTCCCGCGACGTATCACCGATACGTCCCAATACCGATACACCGCGACCGATACCGAGACGGCGACCGATACCGAGATTTAAAACTATGGTGCCAAATATCCTTACCTTCGCCACAAGGAGGTACCTTTAAAACCAAAGCTTCGCCTTTCCTAGTATAACCAAATGGATTCAAATCTGATACGATGAACATAAGAGTCCAGGAATTTGCCACGCCGTACTCCTTCATCACCAGCACCTCAATGTTGTTGCATTTACGGTCGCTCGGATTTTCCGACCGAGACATACAAAGGCATCCATCCAGAACTCTCAAGCCATAGACGACATCTCCATCACTTTGCTTTGGTTGTGGCATCGGTACCTTTTCGAAAGTACCCATCTGGGTATCGAAGTAAACAATTTGAGAATACTCGGATTTCTTTTCCTCCGAAACATACCAATGCAGATGTTCATTTACCGTAGGCCCTGAACTGAACGAACTAATAATATAGGAGGAACAGTCAACTTCTGTCCAGCTTTTGCTTTTGAAACTACCCACCACCACCTCTTCAGAACCAAATCCGGGAGTGTAACAGTGTTCAACAAGAACCATAACCACCTTGTAATCATCACTGGAAGAATCATAGCAGAGTCCGGAAACAATATGGAATGCAGGGAAGTAGTATCTGTCATAATGAAATACTTTCTTGAAATAACTAGTCAGTGGATTCCACAAGAAAAAGTCGTTACCGATACCCACAGCCATTAACCCGTTGCAGGAACCGTAGATTTCTCTTCTACGTTTATTGGAACCTTCAAAGTGACGGAGTCTTTTTCCAAGGGATTTCTCTAGGTCAATGGAGTGAAGTAGATCGTGAGAAATAACAAGAACCATCTCTCTTCCTCTTTTTTCGGCGGAGAAGTCTGAAATCAAAGAACACCATGTTTTGGAAATGCAGTTGAATCGAGAAAGAGAATCGAGGGGTAACCTTTGGAGTATTTGGAGAATGATTTCTTCAGGGATGTTTGGAAAACTTGGTTGTGCTTCATCTCTGGTGTATCTTGCTGCCTTTCCTCCTCCTCCTTCTCCTCTTCTTCTTCTAGGTTCGGTTTCCATTCTCTCCTCTCGAAACTGCTTCAAGGGCTAGAGTTCTCTGTTTTCTCTTTTTATGGAGAAAGGATAGTTCTTGCTTGTGTTACTAGGGTTAGCTATATATAAGGAAGTAGTTCTTAAACGCTCACAAACGTATAGAACTGTTCCTCTTAGACGATCCGTGGGAAAAAAAAAATTCTGGATGGAGTCCTTTATAATTTATATAGGGCCGGCTATGAATTTACGGGGCTAATGCGAACTTTTTAGATGGAGCCCTTTATATAAATCACGAACGTAAAAATACTTTTTACGGGATAAAATCAACTTTAAAGAGAAAAATTACAAGTATTTTAAAACATTAATACAGAAGAATTTGATAGTCGTTTAGTTATTTCAAAATGTATTACTTAAACATCACTATTCTTGCATTTTAGGAGACAAATCATAATTAAACTCTCACATTAATTTTTTTATAGCCACAATGTATGAGTATAAAAATTGTGGTGGCCCCCAAAGTAAGATAATATTTGGGGGCTCCTGCATCCGCAGAGTATACCCAAAGCCAGCCCTGAGCCGGACCACATATATCAGATAATTACATTAGGGTTCTGTTTGTTTCGATGTAAAATATTTTATAATGTAAAATATTTTTCATGTAAAATATTTTTTTAAAAAACAAACTTTAAACTTTTATTTTCTATTGTTTGGTTGACAAATGAAAAATATTTTTCAAAACAATGGGTTTCTTAATAAACATATGCTCTAGAGCTGTTGAAAGAAACCAATTGACAGGTGTTGCCATGGTTTTCTTGGTTGTGTGAAGCCACTGGTTGTTGCCAAGAGTGCTGCTTGTCCACCGAGGGCCAAGCGAATGAGATGATGATGGATTACTTGACAAGTGTTCATTACTTCGTCAATTTGGAAAACAACTTACAGGCTTTCTCCTCGTAAGTCATTTTATGCCAACTAGTGTAAAATAATTTACGCGGTAAATAATTTTACCAAGCATTTGTGCAGCCAAACAAGTAAAAATGTGGAAAATATTTTTGCTGAAAATATTTTACACCCAAACAAACAGAGCCTAGGATTGAGCATATGGATCAAATTGGTTGGATTTGTTGGTAATTCAAGAACCGAATCAATTTACATAGATCAAGGATTTTGATAACCAAATTTTTAGTGAAGCCCTGCTTTTTATATGTAAGCCCCGAGCAAGCTAGAAATCCAAGAAAACCAAAGAAAAAACAAATCCAAAAAGCAAGATGGTTGAACAATAGCTAAGGGTGGTCATCAGACCGGGCCGGTCCAGCCTGCCAAGTCACTACTCAAGCCAGTCCATGGGCTGGGCCGAGCAGGCTTTCTCCTTTTTGCGGACTTGGCGTGCCGGGCTAGCTATGTATCTTAAATAGAAGCCTAGACCCAACCCATGCGCTACCCCAATTGACGGGCTTGCTTGCGGGTGGGCTAGCGGGCAGCCAAGGAGAAGGGGAAAAACAAGAAAAGGAAAAGGAAAAAAAAAACAGAAAAGAGCTGTTGGGGCTGCCAACAGTTAGAAAACACATTGATGCATGGCCTGCCTAGTCCTGTTGTCCAGATCCCCTTAATTCACGCATAAAACAAAAAGTGCAGTTGGCAATTGGCTCCAAAAGGCAAAAAACAAGAATATTTTCAGCATTAACAAATGTACTCAGCTTGTCCTTGGCGGGTATTAATTATTAAAACACGTCTTGGGCCGTTATTTTCCCTATAATCAAGTGCAAACTCTATGTGCGTGCACAAAAATGGGTCTTGGGTGATTTTCAGGCTATTGGGCGGGTCTAGCGGGCGGGGCATGTGGGCAGGCCGAGCAGAAAATCCCTAGGCCCAAGCCCGGCCCATGATTAATTAAGGTTTGGGGCACGGGCGCGGGCCAGCGGGCTATTGTCAATGGAATGAACATATGAAAGCAATGGTTTTGAACAACGGTATCGGGTGGTATCCAGAGTATATATCAAAGATTCATAGTGGGAAAACTTGATTACTTTTCTTTGTTATATGTATAGATGCATAATTATTTGATGTTTTACATGGCCCACACTTACCACAAAACAAAAAAAAACTTGATTACTTTTCTTTGTTATTCTTTTAGGGAAATGATATTGGTACTCCAAAAATTGATGCATGCACTCCAAAGCCACTTTCCTTTGTTTTTTGGAGTGCCTGCATCAATTTTTGGAGTGCCAATATCATTTCCCTTCTTTTATTCATTTTTTGGGATTGTTTTAAGAGGATCTACAAGAATTAGGGTTCAATTAGGGTTAGGGTTTTTTCTTATATAATAAGTTGTAAGCCTTCGGGCTAAGAGGGTTGTTTATGATTGAATTAATGAAAATTGAGATTATTTCTCATTATTATGTGTTCGTAGAGGAAGTACCTCTAGTTCATACTTGTTCGTGATTGTCCTTGTTGCACGTTCTTCTTTTTCAACACGCCTCCCTGCATCAGCATTCCTAAATCCTAAGTACAAGTGTTGGGTGCGTGTTATGTTCTTGTCATGTTTTCATGTCAAGGGCATGGACATTCGCCCAAATATGGAGTAAAAATTTGCTAGCGAATTTCTCCTACTTTTCTCGAATAAATTCTTTTACGATTAGAAAATTTCAAGCATGTGTTAGACTTGTCCCACATCGCTCATCTAAGCCACCCAAGCTTGGTTAATATATTCTAGAGGTTACTCCACCTATTGCCAATTGGTTTTAGGTTTAAACCCTCCAAGAAATTTAACACACGATATTGTAGTTCATGAATGCCTAATTCATGGTGAATTCAAACTACAGAATACGTTTTCTTAGTAAATGTCCAACAAAACATACATAGAAGCACGAATCTCATACTTTTATCCGAGTGTCAAGTATTTACCAAACTCGGAATTCGTAAATTCAAGCAGAGAGCAGAAAGTATCACAACTTTTTATCACACACCATCTGATCAGGTCAATGCACCTCAACAGACCTTTAAGAAAACATAAAATAGGAAACTAATAAACTATAATTGGAAAACTGAATACTCTAGAACACTTATTCCTAAAATTAAAACTCCCTAATAAAATTACTAAAACATAAAATACGGAAAACTAAATAATGCTATTTATTAAATTAATTTCAATTCCCATTCTGCATCATTCTCCCCGGCTTGAAGTAACTCGTCCTTGAGTTTATAAAGTTGGATCCGCCGTAATTTGTCAGCATCAATCTTGTACTTCAAATTTATTTTTCCCAACCCAAATTTTAAACAAGAATTCTGGTCAACTTCACCATCTTCGAGCTTTCCATAAAAATCAAATCGAATTAATTTTTTGCCCACTCCAGAGAGCACGAACAAATTGGCTACATTTAGGCAAGCTAATGATTCCACCTCCATATCTTCATTATCCAATTGCACAACACCATTAAATTCTGGAAATTGAAGTCTTGAAACCTTGTATTTACCCACCATCTTTTCTAGCCTCACCAACAACGTAACTATGGTAGCAGCACATATTGAAAAGTCATGAATTGAAATGGTTCCGCCTAATGCACAATGATTATGAGACTGCACTTTGTCGGTTTCCAACAATGCCAATATTGTAATCTTTTTTTGAAATATTTTCTGATTTTTTTCCTTTTGTAATTTTTTCCACCGGTTCTTCGTTAAAAACTGGCAATTTATTCCAATCCATGCCACAACTTAATCTGGAATAATATTTGATGTGAATGGCCACTCAATGGTAGCTTCATTCACCATTGTCCTCCCCCTCGTCTTATGATTACCAGCCAAAGGTTTGGTGATAAAAACATCATCCGACACCTCCTCCTCTTTCGGAAACCGAGGTTGAATCGGACGACGGCGAGGCGGGTTCCCCCCAACAGCCATGGCAGCCACCTAATTGGTTAGGACGCCAATCGCATGCTTAAGTTGTTGGAACCTCTCCTCCATTCGTGCTTCTCGTGCAGCTTTATTTCGTTCATACACATCTTCAGTAACAGCATAACGACCATAACGAAATCCTTGTCGCACCATGATCCCGAATCGAGCACAGGCTCTGATACCAACTGATGCAGGAAAGTGTGTCGAAATAGAAGAACGTGCAACAAGGACAATCACTAACAAGTATGAACTAGAGGTACTCCATCTACGGACACATAATAATGAGAAATAATCTCAATTTTCATTAATTCAATCATAAACAATTCCCTTAGCCCGAAGGCTTACAACTTATTATATAGGAAAAAATCCTAACCCTAATTGAACCCTAATTCTTGTAGAACAAGAAAACATAAAATAGGAAACTAATAAACTATAATTGAAAAACTGAATACTCTAGAACACTTATTCCTAAAATTAAAACTCCCTAACAAAATTACTAAAACATAAAATACGGAAAACTAAATAATGCTATTTATTAAATTAATTTCAATTCCCATTCTGCATCAAATACTTCCTCATCTTCCTATCCCTCTGCTTCTAATCCTCTTCCTCTTACAGGCCACACCCGCTGTCTTGTGACGCTTGCTATTCACATCATTCAAATTGGCGAACTTGACTCGATGCCAATAAGTGTCTCTTTTCATTTTCATTTTCATTTTGTGATGGGATCCGTCGAGAAAATACTCCACGTATGTAGCTTCCCCTCTAAGCTCTTCGTCTTCCCAATTGTAATCGGTAGGTTTAACCACACTTTCCTCATACATAACTAAATCAAAATTGTAAATAGCGGTTTGCATTGGAGTCGGAATAGGAATATCCCTAGTTGAATCGTCAATCGGATTGTACACGCTTATGTGCCAAATATTATCATTACCTTCGCACCAAAGAGGTTCTTTTAAAGCGAAAGCTTCGCCTTTCCTGGTATAACCAAACGGCCTAAAATCTGATATGATCAACATACGGGTCCAGGAATTTGCCATGCCATACTCCTTCATCGCCAGTACCTCAATGTAGTTGCATTCACCGTCGCTCGGATTTCCTGACCGGGACATACAAAGGCATCCATTCAGAACTCCCAAACCATAAACGACATCTCCATCACTTTGCTTAGGCTGTGGCATCGGTACTTTTTCGAAAGTACCCATCTTGGTATTGAAGTAAACGATTAGAGAATACTCCGATTTGCTTTCCTCAGAAACAACCCAATGCAAATGTTCATTAACTGTAGGCCCTGGACTGAACGAGCCAATAATATAGGAGGTATAGTCAACTTCCGTCCAGCTTTTGCTTTTGAAACTACCAACCACCACATTTTCACGACAAAATTCCGGAGTGTAATTGTAGTCAACAAGAGCCATAACAACCTTGTAATCATCAGTGGAAGAATCGTAGCAGAGTCCGGAAACGATATGGAAATTGCGGAAGTAGTATCTGTCATAATGTAAGACTTTCTTAAAATAACCAGTCAGTGGATTCCACAAGAAAAAGTCCTGGTTGATACCCATGAGCAATAACCCGTTGCAGGAACCGTAGATTGCTCTAATTTTACTAGATCGAGTATAGTCTTCAGATTCGTAGAGTCTTTCGCCGTGGGAGTTTTCTATGTCAATGGAGTGAAGTAATTCGTCAGAGACAACAAGAACCATCTCTCTTCCTCTTTTTTCGACGGTGAAGTCTGAAATCAAAGAACACCATGTTTTGGAAACACACTTGAATCGAGAAAGAGAATCGAGGGGTAACCTTTGGAGTATTTGGAGAATGATTTCTTCAGGGATGTTTGGAAAACTTGGTTGTTCTTCATCTCTGGTGTTTCTTGCTGCCTTTCCTCCTCTTCTTCTTCTACGTTTATGCTTCGTTTGTGAGCATGCTACGGTTTCCATACTCTCCTCTCGAAACTGGTTCAAGGTTAGAGTTCTCTGTTTTCTGTTTTTAGGGAGAGATTAAGGATGGTTCTTACTTGCATTACTAGGGTTAGCTATATATAAGGAAGTAGTTATGGAACGGGCCTTTCTTGGATGATCAACCACATCGGGCTGTCTATGAGGCCCATGCGAATTTTTTTGATGGACAAGTATTCAAAAATATAAATACAAAAAAAAAAAAAAAAAACTGATAATCATTTGATTAGGGTTTTTTTTTTTTTTTTTTGTCAATCGAAAAATATACATCATAAGTGCAAAGTACAAATCCATGATATTATATCAATTGTGAGAGCTCGCGAAACATCTAAAAGAGAGCGACCTAGTCCGCGGCTCAACCCAAGCACTGCAACCATTAATCGATTGGTAAATTTGTATTTCGATTACAGATTATTGAGGTAATTCATTCCTTATTTCATGGCAGTTATTCCTATAGGAAGTACTAGACTTTTGCCTAGGAGCCGAAACGGAACTTGCACATTCCCTTTTGGCAAGCCTGCCATCTAAGCTCTTTGGAAGCTCCACTGTTTATGCATATTCCTATATTGCTGATCCACTGTTGGAAGCTCCTGTTTCCGCTGTCTACTCTCTATCTATATCGCCCCCCTATACTTCTCCGTATTTGGGGATATCTCCATATCCTTGAAATGAAAATTATATAAACCCAGCACTTAGATGCATACACGCACCCTTAACTCATACCCGAGTCCATGTAGCATACATGCATATTAGAGCTTATGGACAAAAAATGAGCAGAACTTTTCCATGTGCTCGGTGACCCATTGGTCCTCGGCTTTTGTTGTCATTGAGAATCTTAATTTAAGATGGTATAAATCAACACGAACGGTCCAAATAATCGTAAGTTCCCATCAAAAAAGGAAAAAAAGAAGCGAAATTTATTAGCCTCCGTTTTGAGACGTTATTTCAGTGAAGTCTAAAAGCAAACATATACAAAACTACTTAGTACTCCATTAAGAACGCTTTCTCATCTTCCTATCTCTCTGCTTCAAATCCTCTTCCTCTTACCAGCCAATCCAATTGTCGAACTCAACGCCAATAAGTGTCTTTTCACTTTCACTTTTTAACGGGATCCGTTGAGGAAATACTCCATATATGTTGCTTTCCCTCTTAGCTCTTCGTCTTTCCAATTGTAATATGTAGGTTTAATCATGCTTTCCTCGTACACAATTGAATCCACGTTGTAAGTATGGGTTGGCATTGGATGTATTGGAATTTCCCCTGTCGAATTGTCAATTGGATTGTACATGCTTATGTACCAAATATCCTTATCTTCGCCACAAGGAGGAACCTTTAAAGCAAAAGCTTCGCACTTCCTAGTATAACCAAACGGGCTCAAATCTGATACGATGAACATAAGAGTCCAGGAATTTACCACGCCGTACTCCATCATCACTAGTACCTCAATGTTGTTGCATTCCCATCGCTTGGATTTTCCGACTGAGACATACAAAGGCATCCATCCAGAACTCCCAAACCATAGACGACATCTCCATCACTTTGCTTAGGCTATGGCATCGGTACTTTTTTGAAAGTACCCATATTGAAGTAAACAATTCGAGAATACTCAGGTTTCTTTTGCTTAGAAACGTACCAATGCAGACGTTCATTTACTGTAGGCCCTGAATCAAACGAACTAATAATATAGGAGGAACAGTCAACTTCTGTCCAGCTTTTGCTTTTGAAAACTGAAACTACCAACCACCACATTTTCAGAACCGAATCCTGTAGTGTCACTGTATTCAACAAGGACCATAACAACCTTGTAATCATCAGTGGAAGAATCATAGCAGAGTCCGGAAACAATATGGAATTCAGGGAAGTAGTATCTATCATAATGTAATACTTTCTTGAAACAACTAGTTAGTGGATTCCACAAGAAAAAGTCCTGGCCGATACCCATGAGCAATAACCCATTGCAGGAACCGTAGAATGCTCTAAGTTTACTATAGCGAGCAAAGTCGTTATATTCATTGAGTCTTTAGCCATGGGAGTTTTCTATGTCAATGGAGTGAAGTAAATCGTAAGAAAAAACAAGAACCATCTCTCTTCCTCTTTTTTCGGCAGAGAAGTCTGAAATCAAAGAACACCATGTTTTAGAAACATATTTTAATCGAGAAAGAGAATTGAGGGGTAACCTTTGGAGAATGATTTCTTCTGGGTGGGAAACTTGGTTGTGCTTCATCTCTGGTGTTTCTTCCTGCCTTTCCTTGGGTCTTGCCCTTCCTTTGTGAGCATGCGCCTCTGCACAACATCTCTGTCGTGCATCATCTCAGCGTCTGGCTATGTTTTGGACGGTCCATTTTGAATTCGAACTGTCCAAAACACAGACGAACGGCTGAGATGTTGTACACCATATTGCATAGCAGGCCCCCCGCTTTGACTTTTTAGACGGAGTCTTTAATATAAATCACGAACGTCAAAATAATTTTGATAATTTTGACAGGATAATACAAAAGAATTTGATAATCATTTGGTTAATTCAAAATGTATTACTTAAACATCACTATTCTTGCATTTTAGCAGACGAACTCTCACATTAATTTTGTCATAGCCACAATGCATGAGTATGAAAATTTTGCCGGCCCCCAAAGTTGGATAAAATTTGGGGGCTCCTACACCCGCAAAGATACCCAAAGCTGGCCTTGAGCCGGACCACATATATCAAATAATTACATTACGGTTGAGCATATGGGTCAAATTGGTTAGATTTTGTGGTAATTCAAGAACCGAATCAATTTACATAGATCAAGGATTTTGATAACCAAATTTTAATTGAAGCCCTGCTTTTTATATTTAAGCCCCAAGCAAGCTAGAAATGAAAGAAAACTAATTGCCGAGTATCAGCCATAACGACCGTGCATCACGGATCCATACGGCATTGGAACCAATCGATCGATACGGATCAATTTAATTTTCATCTCATTAGTATTCCAGTGTGTAACAAAATACAAATCAACTAAAAGCATCCGAGAGGACATCTTATGCCGTGGAACCACATGCCTGATTCAATTTATGTGCTCATAAACCTTGCTTCATTCATTCAAAACTCAAGCATGCACAATTAGGTTAGCCCACCATGAATCTATGAACCACAAAAACTTGATAACGGCCCACAATGTTTCAGCCCAACGACAGTAAAACCATAGTTTAGAGTAACAAAAGAATATGCAAATAAGCATGAACATGGACTAAAAATGACAAGAACACTATGTTAATTATGTAAACAAAAGTTAACAGCTAGATAGGAACAGACAATCAGATTCCATCCATCCATTAGATCGATCTGTATCTTCAGAGTCTGACATTTTCATGTTCTTCCTCCTCTAAAGTGCATCCATGTTCCAGTTGTTTCTAGTTTCTGCGAATTGCCAGAGAAGCAGTTTTCCATGACTCTTAATGGCTTTCCTGCCCGCTTATCTTCTTCCCAATTGTACCCGGTAGGCTTAACCAAACTTTCCTCGTACACAACCGCACAGTAAGAAGACCATTTGCTCAAAACGTCCCGATGAGAATATTCATTGGGATTGCATGCCCATATCTCCCAGTTAAATGCATACGTCGCACATAAGAATTTTTGTTATACCTTCAGCACTCTGTATGGAGCACAATGGCACCAACTCATTACAAATGGGAAAATCAAGATCCGATGATAGGACGAAGATGGTAGTCCAAGATTCTTTCACGCCATATTCCTTCATTGCCAATACCTCAAGATTAAACTGTTCGCAGTTGCTTGAATTTTTGCGAACCATACAAAGGCATCCATCCAGAGCTTCAAGACCAAGGATGGTATCTCCATCTGTGTCCTCGGGTCGTGGCATTGGTATCGAGTTGAATTTGTTTGCTCGGGGGTTGAAGGAAACAACGCGCTGGCCATGGGGCGAATTGGAGTCATTTGACTCTTTCTCACAAACATACCAATGGAGATGTTCCCTCAGTACAGGCCCTGAGTTCACCGTACGGACAATGTAAGGGAAGTGAACCTCTGTCCAACTCTATTCTGAAAACTTCCAACCACGACGAATTCCTCACCTTGCCTTGGAGTTTGGCTAGCTAGGGCCATGACGGCCTTGTACTCATCATTCGACGAGTCATAACAAAGTCCAGAAACAACACGGTAGCCTTTGTCGTCCTCCAACCGAAAGTACTGCATGACTTTCTTCAAGTCCCTAGTGAGCGGATTCCACAAGTACAAGTCCGCCATGCAACCCAAAAGCAACAACCCGTTGCACGAGCCCAAAACTCTTGACGGCTGATGTTTTCTTTTTCTCAATGGTATGCGGATCCTTTCGTTCGAATCGTCTTCGTTGATGGAACTAAGTAAATAGGATGTTTTACTCCACGTTTCGTGAAGGAGAACTCTCTGTCTTGGGTTTTTTGGTTGAACAACTTTCACATAAGAACACCATAGCTTGGAAACACACATGAATCTTACCATGCATTTGAGGGGTAATCGTGAGAGAATTTCGATGATCATTTCTTCTAGAATATGGTTTGGGAAAGTGATTTCTGGTTTTGCATACATGGTTTTCTTCTTCTCTGGTCCTCTTCCATGCTCCATTCTGTCCTCTAAACTCTCCATGGGGGCTAGCTTTTTATGAAAACATTCCTCAAACTATCACCCTTTTTTTTTTTTTACTTTGTCCTCAAATTACCAAAATCACCTATTTCATCCTCCAACTATCCAATGCCCACCTATTTCGTCCAAATCCTAATGCCATCCACCTTTTCGGACGGAAAACTCAACACATGCCAAGCACGTGACTTTTTAAACGGCAAAAATGAGATTTTGCTTATATTACTCCCGAAATCAAATAAACCCTATTCTCTCCCTCTTCTCTCTCTCTCATAATACTCTATCATCATATATGCAACGCACTGAACACAACACCAGACGTTTTCTCTCTTCTTTCCTCTTCATATGCGTTGATCGATTAAAGAGCAAGGAGTTTGTCTGCACTTCGGTGTGGAATTTTGTGGCAATTGTACTCCATTTTTTTCCTCTCTGTCCAGGGTGTATAGAACCCAAATTGGAGGGAACCCAATCTGGTTTGGAACCAGATTGTTAGGGGGAAGATGAAATCTCATTTTTGCCCTTCAAATTAGTATCACATGCTTGGCTTGTATTGAGTTTTCCGTCCAAATTCGTGGATGGAGTTAGGAATTGGACTTAATAGGTTGGAATTGGATAGTTGGAGGATGAAATAGGTGGTTTTAGTAGTTTGAGGAGGAAATAGAAAAATATGATAGTTTGAGGGATTTTACCCAAAAAAAAAAAAAAAAAACTCATTTTTTTAAGGAGGTGGAGTATTTTGAGTTATTCGCGCGCAAGGGTATGTTTGGAAATAGATAAAAGAAATAGAAAGAGTCGTGTGTTTTTAATAAACAGTCGCTAGTACCCCTAATCAGAACCCACTATGTTTTACTAGTACCCTTAATCAGAACCTACTATATTTCAGAGAGAGAAGAGGTAAACTTTGATCTTATGACTAAGGCACATACTGTCTCTTTAAACTTTCCACATGTACGAGTTAGTGGCAGAGTCCCCAATGTTCCCTCCTGTAGATCAATAGACTTCCTACGTTTGTCAAACAAGAGCTTGTGGAGAGCCTTAATTTTGTTAGTCAGCTCCCTCATGTAGTCGTCGGCCGGGCTGCCGGCGATTGTGCGAATTCCCCTGTTCCCTGATCGAAGACTTAAAATCTCTCATCAAAAGGAAAAGCGACGAAAAGATCAAGATAAACTAGTCGGAATTGGCAAGACAATAGGGTAAAATTTTTCAAATCAGAGCCTCAAGAAAGCTAGTAATATCAAAGAAAACAAGAACAAGATGTTTGGCATGTAGAAGCCAGCAGAAAAAAGAAAGAAAGAATATTAGAAAGCAATCACCCCATAGAAGCGCCAAAACACAGCACAAGCAACACCTGAGTCTGTGTCAACCCAAAATTATTTTCACCTGAGTCTATGTCGCAGCTTCAATACATACCACATGCTATAGGTGTTTTAAAAAAAATTTGTTTCAAGCATATGTGTTCCTTCATCGACATTCAGAAGTGCGTCGGAAAATCTACGCTTTTTCAACAAAAAAGTGCAGGAAGACTTGTTTAGAACCCAACTCGAGGCATAACTAGATCCAGAGCCGTTAGACACAGCGACAAAAAAAAATAAAAAATAAATGTACGTAACATGGTAATTAAAAGGTTCGTTTGCCACAATTAAACAAAAAAGGGACCAGCCTTTCAGCCCTTCCATACTAAACTAACGTGCAAAAATGAGCATAACACTTGACTAACACAATTTAACCAAAACTTAAATGAAAAGAGAAAAAACATTAGGCGGCACGGATTCAAATTGACAACTAGAGAGGTAAAGATATAGAAAAGAAGATGAAATTTAACCAGCTTCTTCTCTTCTCCTCATTCCTCTGTTTGTAAGTCCGGTTGTTCGTATTCGATGGTCGGTTCCCAGTGGCCGTCCCTACCCCGTTTGAATTTCTGCGGAGATTTGTGAGGGAAATATTCCACATATGTTGCTTTCCCTTTCACGTCTTCCTCTTCCCAATCGTAAGTTGGTCTGACCACACTTTCCTCATAAGCAACCGCTTCAACGTTGTAATCACTGGAAGGAATCCGAAGATCCTTATGTGAATCGTCAATAGGATTATACGCCATCATGTGCCAAGTAAAAGGACGATAATCGTACTGTGTTTTTCTTCGAATCAACATTAGAGCTTCACCATTCTTCGTACAACACAATGGAACCAACAAATCATAAGGACAACATATAGGTCCCCGGCGATACGGACAACATCTTATATTTGATACGACGTACATAATAGTCCAAGTTTCAACCATACCATATTCCTTCATTGCTAATACCTCAACGACGTTATCATTGTTGTTCCCCGGATTATCCATCCGAGACATACAAAGACATCCATCCAAAGCTCCCAAACCAATCACCACATCTCCGCTCCCATGTTTAGGCTGTGGAGCTGGAACCTTCTTGAATTTACCCATCCGTGGATTGAAGTACAAGATCAGGGTGGGCGAAGGAATGTTACCGTAATTCTTCCAAGTGGCAAACCAATGTAGATATCCATTCACTACCGGCCCTGAATTCACTATTGAGACATTATTATGAGGGAAAGGTATACTTGTCCAACTTTTACATCGGAAACTACCAAGGACCGCGACGGATTCCCTAGCAGATGGACCAAATGCCAATACAACCTTATACTCATTGGTGGCTGAGTCGTAGCAAAGTCCAGAAACAATATGATCATGACGATCCCTCATACGCTCATACCACAAGACTCTATGATCATGACGATCCCTCAGACGCTCATACGACAAGACTTTCTTGCAGTATTTAATCAGTGGATTCCACAAGAACAAATCGTCATCAACGCCTATAAGCAACAAGCCATTACACGAACCACATAATCGTACAAGACGGCCAGACGGGTTCATCTTCTTCCATGGTTTACGAACCGTTCTCACATCAACTGATTCTGGGTCGATGGAGCGAAGAGCATACGAGGCTTCTCCCAACTTGGAGATAGCCACAACCATCTGCCTTCCAATTTTTTTGGGGGTGATATCTGAGATCATCGAATGCCATTGCTTGGAAACGCAAATGAATCGTGCAAGAGAATTGAGGGGTAATCGCGAGAGTATAGTGCCAACGATTTCATCTGGGAAGTGAGGAACCAATTTCTCTTCCTCCAGAACTTTTGGAGAACTGGGTTTTGCTTTAGCTTTGGTGTTGCTTATCTTCCTATCTCTTCTACCTCCCTTCCGTTGGTTCCTTCCCATTCTCCCTTGAATCTGTCTATGGTGATTCGGATAAGAGACGGAGAAGAAGAACTGAAAAAAACCGATAGAGCAACAAAAGATTGGAGGAAAAAAGCAACAAAAGCAGCAGAGGGATGCTGCTAGGGTTTCTGTGTTGATATTAGCGTTATAGCTCTAACATCATTATTTTTTCGATCAGATTTTTTTTTCACATATGTAGGGAATTATTTAGGACATTTATTTACCTTTCCTAATTTTTCCTTTGGGCTCTGTTTGCTTTGCTGCAAAATCATAGTAACTAGAAATATGGTTCTAATAATTAACAACTTGCGGGAAGAATAGTTCACTGTGCGTTCTTTGTCAATAGTTAAAATTCAAAAAAAAAAAAAAGAGCCAACAAACAAATCTTCTTTTTTTAAATGAATAATTTACCGATAGTAAAGATTACAAAAATCAAACAAGTGATGATTTATTTAATGTGGATTTAATTGAGCGCCACAACGTATAAATACAAAAATGTTATAAGCAACTCTCAGAATCACAAGCGATTTATGACCACAAAATTTTTGAATTGAAGGATGAAAGTGTTGTGTCGCCAAGTTACTTCTAACGGGGACCTCCCACCGGATCATTCTAAAAAATCCCTCCCCCTTCCTCTAAGAAACCTCACCAGCTAGGGTTCCTTTTGCTAGGGGGAGGCGCCGCCTCCTTCCTCCTTCCCCTCCCCCTCTTCTTCCCCCCCCCCCCCCCCCTCTTCTTTTTCCTTCTTTTTTTTCCCCTTCCCCATGCTGTTCGGCCTTCCCCTGTTATGGTTGCCGCCATACCAGCCCCTTCCCCCACAGCTCTTTCTTTCCTTGCCGATCAACCGCCAGTTTCGGCTCTTGAGCGCTACAGGTATGCTTCACGGCGTGGTCCGACTTCAGAGGTGTAGGAGGCATGGGGGTGAGACCTCCCACCGGATCATTCTTGAATGATTCCCGGTTCGCCTAACAGTAGTGGAGGTTTCCCGGCATTCTCCCGTGTGGTTGTTGTTCAATGTTGCAGATCTGGCTATCTGGGTGGTCGAGGTGGGTTGCAGCGGCTTTTGGAGCGACGTGCTGGACTGGTGGTGGTGGTGTGTGCTTGTAGGTGTTGCGACAGCTTTGGATGGCAGTGTGGGTTTCGGCAGCTATGGGCTAGGGTTTCGACTTCATCCCTGCGTGCTGTATTTGAAGTTCTAGCGATGGTGAAGGCCTCCAAGGTAGGTTGGGTCAATCCTGTGACAGGTATGTGTCCTAGGGGGCTCTAATCCATCCATCTTCGTGTACGGAGATTCGGGTCATCATCAGAGTTGCTTATTTGTAGATCAGGGCATGGAGCGTGAAATTATGCGGAAGCGTTCAATCTACTCCTAGAGGGGGGGGGGGGGGGGGGGTGAATAGGAGTTTTGATAAAAAAAAATCACCAATTTTCTTGTTCTAAAAATCAATATAGATGAACGGGTTGATTATCTCGATTAATCCAAACCAAAAAATCAAGTAGTGCAGTAGAATAAAAATTGAGACAAGATACGCAAGATTTACGTGGAAAAACTTAGGGTCCTAAATAACCCTAAACCAAAATCACGGCCTAACACTACTGATATATTCTATTAATCAAAAAGAAGTACAAATTGCAAAATAGTAAAAACCTTACCCAAGCCTTTACCTATTCTCGCCAATCTCCGATGCTCCCAGAGCTTCTTCAAGATCCAATAGATGCACCACGGACTTCACGCCCGATCTTCGGATTCAACCGGCTCCGAATCAATCTCCCAAAGATTCGGCCACAGCAGCAAACGGCGCAAAGAATCACGAACAGTGGATGATTAATGAATGGTTTGATATGAAACGTTTTCTAGACAACCCAAACGGCAAACGAAGATGCAAGTACTAATTAAACAAAAAAAAGAACGGAATGCGGGCTGCCAAAAATCCCTAAGGCTCCGTTCAGTTGCCAGGAATGTTGTACAGGAAAGTTATTCTCAGGAAAAGTTAAGTAAAGTGAAGTAAAGGAAAAAGAAATCTATTTTCTTGTGAGTGTTCATTTGACAATTTTTTTTGGCAGGAAAACTAAAGTTTAGTAGTTCATTTGCCGGGAAAAAACACTTATGAGAAAAATCTTTATTTTTATTCTCATAGCTAATTTAAATAAAAGTAACTTTGAGAGCTAAATAATAGGCTATCTGTCACGACCCAGATTTTCAACATAAATTAAATAAAGCTTTCTCAACGAAAGACCTTTGCATATTGTAATTAATACCCCAAACAGTTCCCACCTGTTAAGCTTAACAAAATCATGTCCCAATTTCGAAAGAATATCCAATTTTGGCACTCCGGTCCCAAATAGATTACAAGTGTTAGTATGGACAAACCATTAAGTTACAAACTGATTAGTCAAAGGAATTTCCGAAATGAATAGTTACAAGTTCATCTTTACCAAAAGGAATTCGATTACACAAGATGATTCAGTAACTGAAAACATAGTTATGTCCCAAAAAGATCTTCATGTCCAAGCACACGAATGCACACAGTCTAATGTCCAGCACCATGTCCTGAAAAGAAAGATTAGGTTGAGCTACACTAGCCCAGTAGGAAAATCTTTTACCAATTCTATGTGAAATATGATGCCAAGTGCAATGGAATGAGACATGGGGATATAGTTCAACCGATGGGTAGAAATCAACTCATTGGGGTGCCAATCATTTGTTACAATCGTCCTACGACATGCCGTCATCACAAAATTAGCCACAATGTTCACAAGACTCATGCAACCCTATAATTTTGATACGACTCTCTGTTACCAAACTCAACCGTCTGTATTTCCACCCCTTGCGTTACAGGAATAAACCACGAGGGTTACCGTATTACCACCCCTTGCGTTACGAAGAACCCTAACCACTTGGATCACCGTATTACAACCCCTTGCATTACGAGATCCACTTGAGTCTCCGTATTTCCACCCCTTGCGTTACGAGACTCCCTATCCCAACTATTGAATCACGTGACTACCCGTTTACTCACTGTGCAAACAAGGACTCTCTTATGACCACATTCAAGCATGAAACATCATACATTATGCCAACAATGCCACAACTACTCTCAAGTCATCTATCAATCAACAAGTTATATTTTAACACGATTTTAATCAAGTGAACTCCTATTCGCCCCTTACAAACGGAAGATCAATGGATCAAAGATAACATCAATGATTCACAGAAAAATAAGTGAACATGTTAGGGATAGATTTGGAAGTGTCCAAAAGGGTTTAGAAGTGATCGGGGATCAAACAGTCGAAGTATAAGCAAGGAGGGAAAAACTGCCCAGAAAGCCAAGGAGTATTGATACAGAAATCGGAGTATTGATACGGCAGAGTCTGGAGTATCGATACGAAAATCGGAGTATCGATACGGCTGAGTTTGGAGTATCGATACGGAGAAGGAGTATCGATACGGTTACGTTACGACAGATTTCTGATGCTACTGGAATGCAGATCCCTTCAGCGTATCGATACGCAAACGATTGTATCGATACGGGGACATTACGAACAGGGATTCAGTGCAGAAAACTCAAGGCAAACACGACAACGAAATCCAATGATTCAAAGCATGATTCTACACCAAACCAACATACAAACACATAAAAGAAGCAAAGAAATCCCTACCTCGAGTCAAAGAGCAAAACCCAATGGATTCGAACGAGCCCTAGCTTCCAACTTTTGAAATCAACCAAGATCTACTTCTCGATCCTCACCCAACGCGATACGAGCTCGTGGTTACGTAGAGGAGGAGAAATGAGGTTGGGTTCTTGAGATCTTTAAGGAATTTGGGTGAGTTTTTTAGAGGGAGCAAGAGAGAGATACATACGGTGGAGAGAGAGAGAGACCGGCGTGAGGGAGAGAGAGAAGGTGGAGATGAAAATATTCTCCTACATTGCACACACACACCTTATATAGTCCCATATCTAGAAATTACACATTTTCTCCCTCAATCTTCAATTCTTTCACTTAGATCCTCAAATCAAATAATCACCAATTAGTCCATATTTTCTCAATTAGACGATTATTAAGCATTTCAAGAATTCAAATTATTCGGGTCTCTACACTATCATATTTCAAAAATTAACACATACGGAAAATGTATTTTATCTAATGCAAAGCCTTTACAAGAAATGAAAAAATCGACTTGCAATTCCCTATTCAATTTGCTATATTCTGAATGGTCATGCAAATCCCCCATTTAAATTGACATTATCTGATAATTAACCGTACAAATAAAGTTTAAAAAATAAGTAGATGATAACTAAATAAATAAATATTAAACAACCGTGCTTGATTAGTTGCCGATGCAAAAACTCACTAAAAATTAGTTAGTACAAAACAAAATTGAAGAATAATGACAAGATAAATAAATATATCTAAAAAAAATAAACTACCAATCTTTTTTCACAACAATTATCTCAAAAAGCACCATAGTAGTCAAAATTATTGTTGCTACGTAAATCTCAAAGTGTCTTTCTAAGAACCTAATTTGTAGTATTTTTTTGGTATTGGCATCATTCACCTTTTTTTTTTACCCGCCAATTATTTTGGCCCCACAATGGATAAAACTTTTACCGTGATGCAAAATCCTATGTATTTGGCAGGATCACTTTTGCAAGAAAGTAAATCTTGCAGGAAAACTTAAAAACATATTTCTCACTACTTTTCTGCCAACTGAACACTACAAAAGTTATGGGAAAGTTGATTTTCCCATCATTTCCTGTATTTTCCTGGCAATTGAACGGGACCTAAGTGTCGTGCACCCCTTTCTTTCTTTTTAAAAACAAAAACACTCACCTGTATTTTTTGTTTCAAAAAAAAAGATGCAAACCCTTTCTGTTCTTTTTGTACCAAAAACTCTCGCTCTCTCTGTATTTTTTGTTTCAAAAAAAAAATAACAAGGGTTGCTATAAAAAAAAACTCTTCTCGGGGTCCTTTTTCCCTATGGTGATCAACACCCTTTTTATACGACAATTTTTTCCTTAAAACAAGTCTTATAATGACGCACGATATGGAAAGCAAATTTTCGGTCCTTTTTGAAGAAAATTGATTTAGGATACACACACATATATATGGAAAACCAATTTTCGGAGAGATAAACGTGCAAAAATAAAATTCCTAATCTTGGAAAAATTATGAATGATGTGTTGTGTAATGCTTTTACCTTTCACGCAATTGGCTCGATTCCGTAGTGGTCAATTTGGCGCAGATAATGGGAGGAACATCGAGCGAGACACTACCCTTAATTATCCTACCTATTACAATCAAATGAAATCGATATAACAAAAGACATTAATGGAGGTTTTGAACAACCCCGAAAAGTGCCAAAATATCTAACAGAGCGTATACTTTGTATTTTATTTTTCAGCCTTTGGGCCGCGCTTATACTTGATTTTTCTTATCAACATAGATTGTGTTTTCTCCGTGAAAAAATTAAAAAGAGTTACTTCTAACCAATCACATAACGATAAATTATAAATTTTGAACGTAGGGCAGAGTGACTTCTGAAACCCATGGTGAAGTTGTTTATAATTCATAGACGTTTTTGTGAACAACATATTAGCGGACTGAATCAATTGAGATCCACCAGAATAATTATAGAAGCAATCTCTTCCCATAATTCTAGGATTATTATTCTCTTTCCACAGTTATTGTTTCCTAGTTGGTTGTATTCTTTTCCTATATATGTGTGGCTGTGTTCTACCAATTAATTAAAGAGAATCAATTATATTTATCATAAAGCACCTCTTATCATGATATCAAAGCAGGATTATGTTCCTGCTCTTTCTCTTTCATAGAAGACGACACACTGGAAGAACACGATAGTTTCAACCTTCAATCCATCTTTACAGACATGGTTGAGGCTCAAGAAAAGGTTCATAAACTTATTTTTGATCTCTCTTCCCCTTATTTTCTTCATTCGGCCAACCACCCCCGCACCCCTTGTTGATATTGCTCTGTTACCATACCAACTATGGGTCCTGGAGCTGTTCTATCATGATGGCCCTGGAGCTATTCTATCATGATGGCCCTTCGAGCCAAAAATAAACTGGGTTTCATTGATAACACCCTACCCTGCCCCACAGATCCCGATATTCAACCCTTGTGGAAACGAGTTTCCACGATGGTACTCTCATGGTTGTTGAACAGCATCAGCAACACAATTACTCCAAGCCTAACCAGTTGCCGCACGCCGTATGAACTATGGCGTGATCTTGAATCCAAATTCACTCAAGGGAATAATGCTACCATCTTTAAAATTCAAAGGGAGACCACTCATCTTCAACAAGGTAATCTTGATATTACCAGTTATTATAATGCCTTCAAAACGCTTTGCAATCAACTCGATGGGATTGATCCGCTTCCGGAATACACATGTGGTACTGCCACGGCTTGGCAAAAAAGGGTGTCAAATAAGCGTGTATACCAGCTTTGATGGGGTCAATGAACCGTATCATGTTCTTCGTACTCAGATTCTCGCTATGGATCCACTTCCCGACCTTGGAAAGGTTCATGGCTTGTTAATCGCGGAAGAACACACCAAAAATCCACAACCTATCATCACCACTCAGCCCATTCAAGAAGACTCGGCCATGGTGAGTCACAGGTTCCAGACTCAACACAATCAACCCAAAATCAACAGTGGGCAACACCAAAATCCACCAAGGCCAAGTTTTTTTCGGCCACCACAGCAGTCTCCATCGCGACGGCAGCCACAACAATTCCCTTTGCTCGCCAATCTGCCACACTAACCGCACCATGCTCAGCCCGAAACTTCATCCCGACCCAACAAAGACCCGAACACTCACTGCACTCATCGCAACCTTGCAGGTCACTATAAGTCGGGTTGTTTTAAACACATTGGGTATCCGGAATGGTTCTTCAATCGCCTCCCCAACCAATCCTCTGCCCAGTCCAATTATGCAGCGCAAACACCGGACATGGACTTCACTCCACGTTTGAGCCCCGCCGAGGTGTCCCAAGCATATAACTTTTACGATAATCCATCTGCTTTTTTCACTGGTAACACCCATTTATTTTCAAATGATTGGATTGTTGATAGTGGTGCGTCCTCTCACGTGACCCCTCACTTATCACTTTTTACTTCCTACACAGCTACGAATAATATTTTGCCAGTTCGTTCTGCTTCTGGATCCACTCATGCCATCTCTCATATCGGAAAAATAATAGTCACCCCATCTATCACCCTCTTTGACGTCTCGCATGTTCCTACCTTTTGTTTTAATTTGTTATCTGTACAAAAGTTATGCCATGATCTTAACTGTATTGTTTTCTTCTTTCCTAAATTATGTCTCTTTCAGGACCAAAAATCGAAGACTGTGATTGGAGCAGGTGAGGCACGTAATGGCTTATACTACCTCCGCACTTCTTCCTCCGCTGCCCTATGATAAGAGGTGCTTTGTGATAAATATAATTGATTCTCATTAATTAATTGGTGGAACACAGCCACACATATATAGAAAAAGAATAATTATTCTAGTGGATCTCAATTGATTCGGTCCGCTAATACAACAGTCCAATGATGCAACCAGAGCAAGATGCCACAAAGGAGCTCATAAATTATACACTGGCAAACTAGAAGAATATGAGATGAAGTATTATAAGTCTAGAATCCAGTTATCGCTTATTTTAAGTGGTATAAACAGAGCTTTTCCTTCATACATTTCAAGCATAGAGGTAATAGGAACATAGTTATTTTCACTACTCAAGATGATGGTTCTATTGCTTTAATTCTAAGGATTCCTGATCTTGTTGTAACCCGTATGCAAAAGAGTCCGGGGTGAGTGGCTAATACTAATCTAATAAGTGAAGTAGTCGTTGTCCGACCAATAAGCTCGGACACCAAACAGCTCATTCTGCCTATTGTGTCTCGCCCTAAATGGAATGGCTCTCTTAGTTATGCTGCGTCCTGACTTGAGACCCCACGTCTGGTTTCCTCTGCCCACAATTCCCAACCCAAGACGTTGGCTTTGCCAACACAGCATTAGGGTCGTCCCCTTCATTCTATGCTGACACCAGCTCGGGCTGGCCTGCCAGTTATAGTGGGAATTCTCCTGTTCCCTCGTCAAATACTTGGGTTATTTATTCATGAAAAGGAAAAGCGACGAAAAGATCAAGTTAAACTAGTCAGAATAGGCAAGACAGGAGGGGGAAATTTTCCAATTCAAAGCTTCAAGAAAGCTAGACCTCAAAGAAAACAGAAACAAGATGTCAGCAATCACCTAATAGAAGCACAAAAACAGAGCATATACTGTACATTAAAGAACACAACTACAAACACAAATGGATCGAGAGCCGTTACATATATGTGGACCCATATCCATCAATGATCAAACGGCTCAGAACACTATTGTGTCCGAAATTTTGTTTCAAGTTGTGTTCCAAGCATTTCTCAGAAGACGCAAGAGAAAAAAGACCATACTGTACATCAAATACACACTGACAGAAACAATGTATGTAACACGGTAAGTAAAAGGTTCCATTGCCTAAACATTTTACCAAAAAAGATTGCGAAAAAAAGATGAAATTAACCAGCTTCTTCTGTTATCTAGCTTTCAAATAGTCGACTCCTCATTCCTATGTTTGGAAGTCCGGTTGTTCATATACCACATTTGGATTTCCAGTGATCATATCTAGCCCGTTTGAATTTGTTGGGGATTCAAGCGCGCAAAACCCACGATCAACACACACACAATCGAAGAACAAACCAAGAACAGAAAACAATCTAAAGCAAGAA
>JACTNZ010000037.1:47500-94259 GCA_018127125.1 Rhododendron griersonianum
CTGTATGCGCTCAGATTTGATCCAAGCCATTCGTACTGAGATAAACGGCTGGATCGGCCGCTCTACACACGCTTGGCAGCATCCCGGGTCCAAGGTTTTTTTTTTTTTTTATAATTTTTAAAGTGCCACTTGGAAAATATGGGAAAACAATCTATTGCATCTCGCCAATAACAATTCCCAAGTTCTTCCCACAAACAACCTTAAAACAAGAAGAAAAAACGACAGCACAAGAACAAAAGAAAAAACTGAAAACTATCTTATAATCGCGGTTTACGTACAGAGAAATTCATATATCTCTGTTGAGTTCTCTCCTCAGAATTGATTTACATATCTCTACTCATATTCCTGTTTCACCATGCTCTGGCTCTTCCCTTTCGACTCAAACTCTTCTGGTTTTTACACACTTCCTCTTAGCTAGATACAAGCATTCCATCCATACCATGATTCATGTCTTGGATAGCTCTGAAGAAACAATCCTCGCATGTCGCTTCTCCTCTCGGCTCTCACTCTTTTGAATCGTAGAAAGAATGCCTAACCAAACTCTCCTCGTAAGCAACTGTATCAAAATACCAACCGCTGTTTCGAGCCGGAAAAAATCCACTCAAATTGTCGTATGTCCGTATAAGCCAACGTTTACCATGCCAAAAGTTTATTAGAGCTTCGGCGCCACATTTTGTGTGACAATGGCTTCATCAAAGTGGAAAGACTAAAGGCCACATTTGATATAAACTAAGATGATAGATCAAGATTTTTCCACCCCATATCCTTGTCGACATTGGATTCACCTTTGTCCAGAAGATTTCATCGAGACATAGAAAGGCATCCATTCAACGCTCCCAAACGAAGAATGATATCTCCGTCCCTGCTTTTAGGTAGTGGCATTTGTACCTCGAAATGCAAGAGGCTAACAGTAGTCTAAAAATTGATGATAATTAGAAGACGGGAAAAAGAGTGTTTATTTTTCTAAAGTTCGGGTAGAAATCCAATTTTTCCCCCTCTCGTTCGCTTATTGCAACCGCATTGGCTACGTGCTCACATTCCTTGATAATCAATCCGTAGCAATGTCAGGGACACATCTAACTTTACATCCATTTTTTACCTCATTTCTCATAAACAATGTAGGATCCGCTAGAGGGCCTAGCATTTTTGTCACACAAAACAAGTTATTCGATAGTATTTATTTGCCGCAACTCTAGTTTTGATTTCAAAATTTGGAGTATTTGATGGCTTGTGTGGCAATTTGACTTTCTAAGTTCAACATCCTCAAAACCCCTAAAACATAGCATCCAAAAGACATGCATCTGAATTAGGACTTTTGTTTTGAATATTGCTGCCAAATTTCATTTGTTTCCTGTCAAATTCCCGTAGGATTTGGCTTTTTAATTGAAGCCGCCGAAATTGGAGAGACTCCTGGTTCAAGATCTCTGATGAAATAAGAAAAGATTCTCCAAAGAAAAAGGATATAGAAACTTGAAAATCAACAGCCTATGCATATAGAAACTTGAATTGCTCAATTCAATCCAAGTAATTAACCACCAAATGATCATAACTTAGAATAAACGAGAAAGGAAACTGAAAAAAAAAACACTTTAGCTGTCTGAAACAATCCAAATTATAGAGAAGATTAAAGAAGAAAGAGATAAGAGAATGAGATTTATCATCACCACGGCTTCAACTAGTACCTTACCAAGCGATTATCGACTATGTATTCTGTGGTCCAGTAACCATCCCTGCCCTTCATCATTTTCCGCGAATCTTCCACATATGTCGCTTTGCCTTTCAACTCTTCCTGTTCCCAACCATAGTCGGTAGGCGTAATCAAACTTTCCTCATATTCAATAACATCTAAATAGTGATCTTTTACCTTTGGTATTGAAATTCTCCTATCGGAACTGGCAGCAAAATCGAATGCCCTTATTTGCCAATCAAGGTCCTTTTGTACGAAAACCTTCGTTAGAACTCTACCGTTCATTGTGTAACCTAATGGCACCAGCGACGGAAGAAGATTGCAGTTAAAACCATCTAAAACGGTGAACAAAATAGTCCAAGAATTTTCCACTCCGTATTCTTTCATTATCAATACCTCCACATTGCTTTCACTATCGCCTGGACGGTCTGAGCGCAACATACAAAGGCATCCATCCAAAACTCCCAGTCCACAGATAATATCGCCGTCCTCTCCCCTAGGCTCTGGCATTGGTACCTCCACGAATATATCAATATGTGCATCGAAGTAAATAATTTGGTGGGGTTGAAGGAAATGACTACCTGAGTCGTTCTTAGAAGCAAACCAGTGAAGATTTCCATTGACTACGGGCCCCGAAATCGCTGAAGGTACCATGTAGGGGAATGCAATCGTTGTCCAACTTTTGCTTCTGAAACTACCAACGACAACGAATTCACCACCGTAACTGGGAGTTTGATGGGAAAGCGCAAGAACGGCCTTGTACTCGTCACTGGTGGAGTCATAACAAAGACCGGAACAAACACCGTAGTCCTCATCAGGCAATCGGAAATATGCGAGCACTTTCTTGAAGAATTCAGTCAGTGGATTCCACAAGAACACATCCTCGTCTATACACATAAGCAACAGCCCGTTACATGATCCTAAGATTTTAAACCTTCTTACGTATATGTATTCTTTCACGTCCCAAGGAACATAAACCCTTTTCACATAAGCATGGTTGTGTCGGTTGATGGAGTGAGGTGAAAAGGAATATCCTCTCCATGAAAGGGAATTTGCTCTCGACTCGTATCCAAGGAGAACTGTCGGTGATCCGGGTTTCGTGGCGCATATGTCGGAGATCCAAGAACGCCATTGCTTGGAAACCAAGGTGAATCGGGTAAGAGAACCGAGGGATGATCTTGAGAGTATTTCAACAACGATTTCTTCCGGAAGAATAACGTTTGGAAAACATGATTCTGCTTGTGATCTATTGTTCTTTTCCCTCCTCCTCCTCCTACTCCTTTCTCTTTTTGCCGACTTTTTTCTCTTCCTCCCCACAAACATGATTCTGTTTTTGGGGCTTTTCTCTTATGGTTTTAAGAAGATGAAGGCGGAGGCCGCTACAATAATGTATGTATTCGTAAGATATATAGTCGGCATGCTAGGGTTAACTTTAATTAACGTGTCTAGTTTTTACGGGAAAAAAAAAAAATTTCTCCCCTATAAATTAAAATCTAACAAAATTCCACATACTGCACTATTGTGAAATTAATTTGTAAGATTTCCTATTTTAAAATTTAGTTAGGAAACTAGATTGAAATTGGTCCTCTATGAATTAAAATCGCTTCCAAGCATAAACAGAATGGCAGGGGATGAATTTGCACCTGTGATGTGTGTCTCACTCTTCGAGTTATACTTGTGTAAGACTTTTATCATACTTATGTTAGGGGAGTGCTAAAATCTCTTTTTATAAATTTAGATTTTGTGTTTGGGTGTTTATCTATTGACTATTATTAATGAAAAAACTAAAATTGGTTCGTGAGAACCGAACCGAACCGTCTCATACTCCTCCACTACTATCCATATCATGATATACTATAGTTTTATCCTTATTTTTTCATCTAGGTTTATTTTAACCATGTGAAAGTTTCTATATATTTATACAGAGATATATGTTGCACTACAATACTTATATGACAAGTAGGCCTTTTTATTGGATAATAACTACATCCTCTAGCGCAAATAACCTCAAAGATGGGGCTTCTTATGTATTTTTTACAAGCACAAAAAATGAAGTACTCCTCTTTGGACTTCGGAAGGGGCCGACCCCTTATTTTCTCTACATAACCCAACTCCCTTATTTTAAAATAAAATCTACTCCACAAAATTCACCTAAACCTCCTAGTATACCCCTTCCTCTAAAACTAAATTTACACTTTACCAAAACCCTCCCTCCCCTCTCCCCTGGTTTCCATTGCCACCACCACCACCACCACAGACCTCCATCGCCGCCACCACAGACCTCCATCGTAACTACCACTGACCTCCATAAGCACCACCATTGACCTCTTCTCTCTCGTCGTTCTCTTGCTCCCTCCCTCCTCTGTATCTTCACCGGGCACCACTATTGCACCATTGCAGAACCACCACCTCCATAACTGCCACCAGTGAACCACCACCACCACAACATTTTCAATTTTTTCACCAATAATAGGTTTAAGATGGCTATGAAACCATTTTCGTTTGTGAGCATGTGAGATTGAAAACGATATCCACATAATCAGTTCAAAATCGAAAAATCAAAAATTTGTGTTGACGTTGAAGACGTTCGGTCTGTAAATGTCGAAATTATTAGCATTAAACGACATTTAAAAACCAAATTTTAGTGTATATTTCAGTATTTGCTTACTTAAATTTTATTTCATAGAATTATTTTGACTTACGTTGAATTCGGAACCTGAATGTAAAAAAAAGTTAATGTTATACGGTAGGTAATTACTAAAATTATTTAGGTATTACGGCAACTAATTACCAAATTTATATTTCAGAAAAAATAAGTTTTTTGTGACCTAGATTTCGGAACATGATTGTCGAAAATATTAATAATATTTGGTAGTTAAATGTCGAAAACAGTATATCTTTTCAGATCGACCTGAAAATTAAAAAATCTGGGTTGAAAATTCGAAAAGCTTGGATGGAGGAAGGAGGAAGTCGACTGCGATTGAGATGATGGAAAAGCTTGAAAGAGAGGAGAAGAGAGATGATGATGAATTTAATTGATTCATTCCATATTCATATCAAAACCTAGAAGTGGGTCTTCTTGCATGTTCTTTTTCAATGGAAGGAGAGGAAACCTCTATTGATACAACATATAATTCTTGCTTCTCCATTGAGATTGAAATAAACGAGAGAGGAATTGAGAAGCTTAAGAGATGATAGAGTGAGAGAGGGGAGCCGAGAGAATTTGAACAGGGAGGAGTTGACAAGAAATTTTTTTCGAACTTGAACTGTTAAGGAAGAAGGGTAGGAAGATGAGGGCAATTAGGTCTTTTTGCTTTGGGGGTCATGTTGTAATTAGTTGAGAAATTTTAACGGGCTATATATGTGAAGAAAATAAAGGGTTACGAATAGCGGTCCCCCTTTGGAAGCATGGCAGTGGGCCGAAAATTTAGGTGCTTTTTATATAGCTGTAGTTTTACTTTTTGTTTGGGGAAAATGACGGCCAATGACGTATTTTGATAATTAATACCTATTAAGGACATTTTCAGCATTAACAAATGTTCTCAGTATGTCTTTGGCGGATATTAATTATCAAAACACGTCCTGGGCCGTTAGTTTTCCTTTTGTTTGTGCTTTCTAACTGAAAAACAAAAAATGGAGTATGGAAAAGAAAAAAAAAGAAGCATTCGTTTTTTCTTTTGTTGAACCAAATAAAAAGCTTTAGTTCAAAATATATATTATTTATCATTTTTGTTTCTGAACAAGAAAAATGGGCCTTAATTGTTTGATCGACTTACTTTTTTTTTTATCGGCAAAAGATGAAATTTTATTAAAAACGGGGAAGGGGAAAGGGGATCCAACAAAAAGTTAGAATACACCATTAAAGGGCAAAGACCCAACCACCGAAGGGTCTACAAGGGATTACAACATAGAAGAAACAAAAGAGCCCAACCCAACACCCAAATAAAACAATACAGCCCAAACACCCAAATACCGGCCCAACCTGGCCCGGCCCACCCAAGCCAACCCCCATAACCCTAACAGCAACGGTGACCACCACCGTACAAACCACCGGAGGACCCAGCCTCGCCGTTAAGCCGATCCGGCCACTCCCAGATGTAGCAACCAGCAGCTGGAATCCGGCCTACGAGAGAGACCGCCGAGGCAGCCACGGCATGGGTACCAAAACCAACCACCGAAACACAACAGAAATCCCTGGAAAAAACCCCAAGCTTCACGATCAAACAAGCAGCAGCAACTGACCAGAGAAGACAACCTGCTGGTCCCTTGCCCGAATGAGATCTCAGAAAGGCCGCCGGCCGGAATTCGGCACACAAAGACGACCAAGAGCAAACCATCCATGAGGACCGCAACCAACTCGCTGCCGCCGGAGAGAAATTGAACCAGATTTGACTGCCATCTTTGCCAATCGATTTTGAATAAAACCTGCAACAACAAAGGTTAGAAAGCCCTATCGACACCTCCACCACACCAGCGCCCGACGCCTCCACCCAAACAAGCCAGATCAAAAACCTAACCACTGCGCCGCCCACGACCACCGATCATCCGAGACACCCAGCGCCGCTAGGCCTCCGGATGTAGCCAAGGAAACCTCCGGTTGGTGGCGGAGTGCATCACTCAGTCGTCACACCCTCCCTACAAGACAGGGCGGTGCCCGAGAGATACAAACAAAAAGAGGGAAGAAAGCGAGAGGGGGTCTGGATCAGGAGAGGAGAGGGAGGAAATAGTGGGAGAGAGAGAAAGAAAAAGGAGCCCGGGGGAAAGGGAGGGAGGCGCCTCCCCAGCGGCGGCGGCGATGAACCCTAGCAGAGAGAAGTTTAGAGAGAGAGAAGTTCTTTTTAGAGAGGTTCCAAAGGTTGAAAGTTGAAACAACTGTAATGGTATAGTAATATGTTTGTTTTTAAGGAAAACTTTATTACGGAGTTTTTTGTGAATAAACATTTACGGAGCCAAATCACGTGCATCAATGTATTAGACGGTCTGAATTTTAAAAAAACTATTCGCACGAAGAGTTTAACTCTTCCAGCGAATAGTTTTTTTAAAATATGAACCATTCAATGTCCAAACGGACGGCTGAGATCGTGTAGCTTCTGATCAAATGCCAACCTCTTGTTTTTTATACTACCTATTTCATCATCCCTACAGACTTCAAGGGCCCTTAAATATAAGCAAATTTTTGGGTCGAAAACTCGTTTTCTTGTAAACACAGAATTTTTTTTTATTATTAAAACATCCCATTGGATTATTGAAACAAGGCAAAGCTTCATCTATGGCCTAATCTATAACCTAATATATATCTTGAATCTACAAATACCTCGAAATCTGTACTTTTTTGTTTTATAACTCTGTGCTAGTTTACCCGCAGCTCGACTAGTTCTGGGGAACTAATTCTATCACCAACTTGTGGGAAACCTGAACAAAGTTAGAGCAAAGCTTTTTATGGAATAACTCCAAAAAAAGGTTGAAAGCCCATCAGAAGTTTTGAATGAACCCAAAATTTTAAAAGAGAGCAAATCCCTAAGTTTTCGGCCATAACTACTTGACCAAACCCTTCTGGTTACCTCAAAGTCTATAATTGTCCACAATGTCCAGGCTTCCATTATGGCTACTTTGATTTCTCGATAATGAGAAATGTGACCAATTCTAATGCATAGAGAAGAATATCATGGAATCTATTTTTTTTTTATTTTATAATTCGTACTATTCTAGAGTTGCAATTAGCGATGGGAAAATTATTTAGATTAAATATATGAATTCAATATCCATGTGTGCTGGAGTAGAGGCTAGGGGCACATGGAATGCCTAAGGGCACTATATCTAAGCCCTCCCACAATAAGGGAACGGCATTTCTTTTTTGCAGAAACAAATTACAACGATTAACCGGGACACAGGCAAAAACGGCGTCACAATGGGCCAAATGCATCCCAACTATATTGGCATTCACACACCCGGAAAATCACATGCGACCTGAGACCCAAAGGGAGATAACGTAACACCACCCAGTTGTGTATTAAAAGCATTTGTAAAGAGTCAGTCACAAAATTCGTAACTTAGAGCCGTCTTTTTTTGTGTTCGGTTTTTCGTTTATTTTTTGGTGTTTCCCGTCAGGGAGATAACAACACTTCGGTTAGTTCTTTGAGCTTCGGTTTGTTTCTTTCGGCTTTAGGTTGTTATTTGGGTTGTTTCAGCAGGTGTTCGGTTTGGTTCTAGGGTTGTGTATGCCGATGTGCCCATTGATCCGTTGAATCGTAATTTGTAACCCTTTACAAAGATTTATAAGAACAAAAAGATGCCATGAAAAGAGCCAATTAAATAAAATAAATAAAAAGGTAACCAAAAAACTACTTCCTGTCTAACGAATCCAAGTTATGGTTGAGGATTACAGAAGAAAGAGATTATTAGAGAAGGAGCTATATATTAAACATCACTAGCTTCGTCCCTAATCACAAATTACTCACTCTCTTTATTCCGAATCTGATTCGCATTCTGAGCTCATGTTCTCGTAATTCAAGCTCATCCAGTCATCCAATCTCATCCAGTAACCACCTCTGCCGCCCTTTTTCATGATCATTTTCCGTGAGTGAGAACTATCTTGCACATATGTCGCTACCCCTTTCAGATCTTCCTCTTCCCAATTATAGTCCGTAGGTGTAATCAAACTTTCCTCGTGCACAATAACATGTAAATAGTCATGCTCTGGTATTGAAATTCTCCTATGGGAATTGTCAGTCAAATCGAATGCCCTTATATGCGAACCCCGGTAGTCAACTTTAATTAGAACTCTACCATTCTTTGTATAACCTAATGGCACAAACGGATAATGAAGTTTAAAGGCAAAACGGTCATCTGAAACTACCAACAAAATAGTCCAAGAACTTTTAACACCGTATTCTTTCATTATTAATACCTCAACATTGCTTTCATAATCACCTGGACAGTCCGAGCGAGACATACAAAGGTATCCATCTAAAACTCCCAATCCACAAAGAATATCTCCGTCCTCTCCTGTAGGCTTTGGCATTGGTACCTCCTCGAATTTATCCATTTGTGCATTAAAGAAAATAATTTGGTGGGGTGAAAGGAATTGACTATCTGAATCGTTCTTATTAGAAGCAAACCAGTGAAGATTTCCATTGACTATGACCCCCGTATTCTCTGAAGGAAGCATGTAGGGGAAGTCAATCACTGTCCAACTTTTGCTTCTGAAACTACCAACCACAACAAATTCACCACCGTAATCTGGAGTGTCATGGGCAAGCGCAAGAACGGCCTTGTACTCATCACTGGTGGAATCATAGCAAAGCCCGGAACAAACATCGTAGTCCATATCACGCAATTCTTCATACGCAAGCATTTTCTTGAAGAATCTAGTCAATGGATTCCACAAGAACACGTCCTCGTTTATATGCATAAGCAGCAGACCGTTACATGATCCCAATATTCTAAACTTCTCAATGTATAATTCATTCTTTTTCCAAGGAACATAAACCCTTTTCGCATGAACTACTTTTCGGTGGTTCCTGTCAACGGAGCGAGGTGAAAAGGAATATGCTCTCGACTTGGATATAAGGAGAACTGTCGGTGATCCGGTTTTCGTTGCGCATATGTTAAAGATCAAAGTACGCCATTGCTTGGAAACGCAGGTGAATCGGGCAAGAGAACCGAGGGATAATCTCGAGAGGATTTCGACGACGATGTCTTCCGGTAGAATAATGTTTGGAAAACATGATTCTGCTTCTGATGTGTAGTTTTTTTCCTTCCTCGTCCTCCTTTTTCTTTCTGCTGACCTACTTCTCGGATCCGGATCCCTATTTCTCTTCCTTCCCATTGTTCTCTTTTTTTAAGAAGATGAAGGAGGAGGCTACTACTATATGTATCGTAAGATATAAATATAGTCGGCATGTTAGGGTTAGCTTTAATTACCGTGTCCACCTTTTTAAGGGAAAAAGAAAAACTCCCCTATAAATTAAAATATAAAACCCCACATAATTAATACATTATTGTGGAATTTTTAAGATTTCCTCACAAGTTCAGGTATATGAAATCAGATTGAAATTGCTCCCCCATATTCCCAAGGGTTTATTAACTCTTTTGAGGCCAGTCTATATAAAGCAATTGTTTAGAATTTAACTGGGCTTTTCACAAGTAGGCAATGAGATTAGGCCCACATGATCAATTAAAATGCGCATAAGCTGACCCGGACACTTGAGTCATAAAAAAATAAATCGTTCCCCTATATATTAGAATTGCTTCAAAGTATAAACAGAATGGCAGGGGATCATGAGTAGACACATTATTTGCGTAGACACAAATAATTTTTTTTTACTTTTTAGATTTCTCTCGTCGAGATGGATAATTAATCCGAAAAATCTATATTTTAAAACAAACGGTTTCTGTTAAAAATGTCTAGGTATATAAACGAAAATAACTTTTACAACCGTTAGATCACTCCCTTTAAAATTTATGATCGTACGATTAGGAAAAAAATAGAAAAGGAATACTTAATCTCATCTTTTTCTACCAAATCTCAATTTCTCTCTTTTAAATTGGTTCTGATACTTTGTGAAAATGGAAAAGTGAATTTGGAGGCAATTGTGTTCATGCACGGGAATTACTAAGAGATATAAAACTTATGTTGAAAGTGCCTTTAGGCACGGGTATAACATAAATCTAAAAAATTTCATTAAATTGTAACAATGGCATAGTACACGCGTTAGTTATATGAAAGTTTACAACAAATAAATCAAACTCAACAACCAGTGATTGTAGAAATATTCCCACAACGAAGAAACATTAATAACAAACAAAGTTCTTGTAAACTTTTTGCCCACTTTAATATCATCCACCACAGCACTGATTACCCACGGGCAAGGGGATTTTGGATCTTAAAAACAGTTAATTAGCTCCAGGCAGTCGGATTCAAAAACTGCTTCCGAGCAGTTCATTTCCAGAGCAGTGAGGCAAGCAATCCAAAGAGCCCATGCTTCAACTGAGATGGCTGAAGAAGCCGAAATTCTACCAACGCGCCATAAACGAGCTAATCCACCACTATCTCTCGCGATAATGTCAAAGGCAGTTGAGCTGTGGGAGGAATTGTATGCTCCAAGAGAATTAACAACATTGATTTTAATCAATAAATTTCTATGGGACTTGTCAGTCGGATTGAATGCCCTCATATATATGCCTATCATAGTTGACGTAATTCCATGTTGAAACCCTCGTTAGAACTTCACCGTTCTTTGTATAACCTAAGGGCCCCAATTCATTATGAAGATCAAAGTTTAAACCATCTGAAACTACGAACAAAATAGTCCAGGGCTTTGCCACAGCATATTCTTTCATTACCAGTACCTCAACATTGCTTTCACTATTTCCTTGATGGTCCAAGCGAGACATACAAATGTTTCCATCCAAAACTCCCAATGCATAAATGATATCTCCGCCCCCTCTAGTCTCTGGCATTGGTACCTCCTCAAATTTATCAATTTGTGCATCGAAGTGAATAATTTGGTGGGTTGAAAGAAAATGATCGCCTAAATCGTTCTTAGAGGCAAACCAATGAAGATTTCCATTGACGATTATATTCCACAAATCTCAATTAGGCACATAGTAGGGGAAGGGAATCATCTTCCGACTTTTACTTTTGAAACTACCAACCTTAAGGGTTTCATCTCCGTAACCTGGGATCAGATTCGTATATATACACAAGAAGGGCCTTGTACTCATCACTGGTGGAGTCAATTTTGTGCTGGTGGTTTTGGTCAATGGAATGAGGTGAAAATGAATATGCTCTCGAGTCGGATATGAGGAGAACCAATTAGATGATCTGGTTTTTGCGACGATTATGTTAGAGATCAAAGAACGCCATTGCTTGGAAACACAGGTGAACTGGGGAAGAGATTCGAGGGGTAATCTTGATAGTATTTTGACAATGATTTCTTATGGAATATTAATATTTGGAAAACTTGATTCTGCTTTTGATGTACTGCGCTTGATAATATTTCCCATTCTGGCTTGAAAATTGTTTATGGAGCTAGGGTTTTTTTTTTCTTTTGCTGTTTTGAAGGAGGAAGAAATCTGGACTGCCAGGAATGAGGTTATTTTTAGTAACAAGCATCCGGATGTAGCGGAAGTTGTGGACTTGATCAAAACTAGAGTGGCGTTTTGGATCAAGGCAAAGTTTAATGTTATGGAATACTCAGTGGAAGACTTCAAAAGGGGCATAGAGGTGATAAGGCGTAAGAGGATTTGATTGTAGAATTATGGGAGTGTTGTGATTTCTAAGTTTTGCACCTTCAACTGACTTGTTGGAAGTGTCCCCTCTGTTTTTTTTGTTTTGTAGTTCGTTTCCCTTTTGCCATTTGGTCTCTTGCTCCTTTTTTGGGGTGGGACCTAAGTGGTCTCCTCTCTCGATGTACCCTTGTCGAGCTCAATAAAAATTTTCCTTTTGCCGAGCAAAAAAAAAAGGAGGAAGAAAGTTGGGATTGGGTACGTTGCTAACTCTAGGCTAGCAATATATAAGGTCAGAAAAATTATCGGAATTACGGTAGGGTTAACTTTACCGCTTCTATTTTGTAAGGACCAAAATATTTTTCCGCGATATGTGTTCGAAGCTGTTCGATACACATAGGTCCCACAAACATTTGTGTTTGGATGCTTGTAAAGTAGCCATTATGAATTAAAAGATTAAAAATTGGTCCGTGAGAACCGATTAACCAATACATTTTTGGGGAACAAAGTCAACCTCAAAGATGGGGCATCTTATGTATTTTTACCGGAAATTATGTGTTTTTGTTTCTATTATTTGTTCATGTTTCTCTAGCAGGTTTTGTTGGTGAGAAGTTTCCGTCCAGTGGCATCGTTTGGTGATGGTGGGTGGGCGGCGGGGTGGGGTCGAGTGGCTTTTAGGGCTGATTTTTAGACGGGCTATTTTGTTGGCTGTCATCTCCAAGTGGTTTGTGCAGGTTGTATTACTTGTGGTTGGCTTTAGAGTAATTAGCACCATAGGATTACCGGGTGGATTGAGTGTCAATTGGGGTACATTGTGTTCGTTATGATGCCTAGTCTTCCTATCCTTTTAACCACTATATCTTTACTTGTAATTTTTTTGTGGTTAATAAATTTTTCTTCGCTGTTCCAAAAAAAAAGAAAAAAAACTTTAGGTCAAAATATTTCTTTATCGTTTTTGTTTCTATTTCTGAGACCCAAAATTTTAGAATGCGTTGGGCAGATCCGGAAAAATGGGCCTTAACTTGTTGGATGGACTTACTTATAGACTAGTGGTTTTTTACCACATGCGGAACACATTCCGCTATCATCAATATGCAATCAAATCCACATCAGCACTTATTTCTATAATACAAATCGCGACGGTGTAGATGTTCTGCTCTCTCTGCATCATGAAACACATCAGCACTTATTTCTTCATTGCCATTTCTCCTGGAGTGTTTGGTCAATAATTTTAGATTGGTGGAATATTAAATGGGTATACCCGGTCTCGGTACCAGAATTAGCTAGTCGGTGGTTAGCAAATGGGTTTACCAATTCTCTGTTTTTTGTCACTTGGCAAAAAGTCATTTTTTGGTTTTGTTTTTATTCAAAACATTTAACGTTTTTGGTTTTGCGACAAACTTTTTGGGATTATTGGTTTATTCTATGACAGCAATCAGAAAAGTAAAACAAAAAAAGTCATGACTTTTACTCTCTTTTTTTTGAAATATCCAACTTGAATTGCTAAATTTATTCGAAGTGATTAACCACCAAATAAACGAAAAAGCAAAACCGAAGACCAAGATAACAACCCTTCGGTTTGTTCTTTGAGCTTCGGTTTGTTTCTTTCGGCTTTAGGTTGTTTCGGTTGCAGTTTATTTGGGTTGTTTCTGCGGGTGTTCGGTTCGGTTCTTGGGTTGCGTATGCCGGTGGCCCAGTGTGCCAATGATCTGTTGAATCCTAATTTCCAACCCATTTCAAGGATTTATAATTAAAAACCAAAAATTGCCGAAGAAAAATAAAAGAGCCAAATAAACGAAAAAACTACTTGCTGTCTAACGAATCCAAGTTATGGTGAAGATTACAGAAGAAAGAGATAAAGAGAAGGAGCTATATATTAAACATCACTAGCTTCGCCCCTAACCACAAATTACTCACTCTCTTTATTTCGAATCTGATTCGCATTCTGAGCTCATGATCTCGTAATTCAAGCTCATCCAGTCACCACCTCTGCTCTTTTTCATGATCATTTTCCTTGAGTGAGAACTATCTTGCACATATGTCGCTTCCACTTTCAGATCTTCCTCTTCCCAATTATAGTCCATAGGCGTAATCAAACTTTCCTCGTGCACAATAACATGTAAATAGTCATGCTCTGGTATTGAAATTCTCCTATGGGAATTGTCAGTCATATCAAATGCCCTTATATGCAAACCCCGGTAGTCAACTTTAATTAGAACTCTACCATTCTTTGTAAAACCTAAAGGCACCAACGGATCATAAAGTTTAAAGGCAAAACGGTCATCTGAAACTACCAACAAAATAGTCCAAGAACTTTTAACACCGTATTCTTTCATTATTAATACCTCAACATTGCTTTAACAATCACCTGGACAGTCCGAGCGAGACATACAAAGGTATCCATCTAAAACTCCCAATCCACAAAGGATATCTCTATCCTCTCCTGTAGGCTTTGGCATTGGTACCTCCTCGAATTTATCCATTTGTGCATTAAAGAAAATAATTTGGTGGGGTGAAAAGAATCGACTACCTGAATGCTTCTTAGAAGCAAACCAGTGAAGATTTCCATTGACTACGGTCCCCATATTCTCTGAAGGTAGCTTGTAGGGGAAGTCAATCACTGTCCAACTTTTGCTTCTGAAACTACCAACCACAACGAATTCACCACCGTAATCTGGAGTGCTATGGGCAAGCGAAAGAACGGCCTTGTACTCGTTACTGGTGGAGTCATAGCAAAGCCCGGAACAAACTCCGTAGCCCTCATCACGCAATTCTTCGTACGCTAGCATTTTCTTGAAGAATCTAGTCAATGGATTCCACAAGAACACGTCCTCGTCTATATGCATAAGCAGCAGCCCGTTACATGATCCCAATATTCTAAACTTCTCACTGTATATTTTCCAAGGAACATAAACCCTTTTCGCATGAACTTCTTTTCGGTGGACCGTCGGCCCTGTGTCTCGGTATTACACTCGGTGCAGCCCGAGCCATCTGACTCGGCCTGTTACAATAGCCCCTCAATTCCTGCCGAGGCTCTTCAGTCGGTAGGGATTGACTTCAGTCGTACCGAGCCCCAGCCCCAGCCGAGGGTCTTCCTTGAACGCTTGCAACGGTAAGAACTGAGCCCCAATGGCTACCTGACAGATGTCAAACGACGAGAGGCCGTGTCAGTTGAAAAGACGGTCTGGCAGACGAATGGACGTTTTCAGTACGCATGGGAAACGGAGATGGCCACGTATACAGCTCTCAATGGTCAGCGGTTCGGCGTGGTCATCATTGCGCGGGAAATTCGAAACGTCGACCTCCCCTATAAATAGTGGAGGGGGAGGAGAGAGAAAGGCTTCTTGCACTTTCTCTCTCTTCAACTCAGAGCTTCTCTCTCCTCTCCTTCGTCCCAAGCTTCGATTTCGCTCCAGATCCCAGATTCCAGGCTTGATTCAGACCTCAAATCTTCAAGTAAGTGTTTTATCATCCTCCTTTGTCATGTTTCCCAACTTTTTATGCACTTTTCTGGGTTTTTTTGGGGTGATTTGGGGTTATTTTGCTCTGTGGGAATAGTGAAAACCCTGGGGATGAACAGTGTGTTCATCCCCAAACTCAACCTGTTCTTCCGAGCCTCCAAAGGCACGCTGAAGACTCGCCGAGACTTATGTCTCAATAGCTTAGGTGGCCGAACATCGATCATCTCGACGTTTGTGCCGAACGTTGCCTTCTCTTCGGATGGTGCCGAACCAAACCAAGGACTTAGAAAATGACTCGTGAGCCAGTAGCATAGTCCGAACCTTTTATTTTTTCTTTTGCCGACGCAAATGTCTGGCCTTCTCATTTCCTTTGCTTCCTTTTCTTCTTAGGTCTGGCTCACGAGGTCATCAACATTTCTTCAGACTCGGATCACTCAGAGACCGAATCCGAGCGTCGGATCATCAATTCGTTGGTAGGATGCCGTAGGAACCAACGCCGAGCCTCAGAATCCGTTTCTTCGAGGATGTCGGCAACATCTCCCGCGTCGGACGATTCCAACGCCGAGAGAGACTTCGAATATGCCGACGACGGCTACACCACCGAACCAGAGATCGTTTTTACTGCTAAGTGTCTTGACCATGGTACCTCTGTGGTGACTTTCATATTAAAAGTTGATTGGTCAGAAGAGTATTTGCACCTTTTCAAAGGTAATAAACGATTACAAAGATGGTAGGCGTGATAAGTTGTCCTTTTTATTTCATTGTCATACCTAGATTATACATAAATCAGTTCATATTTTTAATCTTCTTTATGTAGGAATGTTGAGGACTGGCAAAGAAACAATGGAGTCGTCGTGATAAGAGCTTTGTTAAGACATTGGGAATCTCATAATGACATTTTATTTGTTACGTTAAGTTTTACAAATATATATTCAGTTTGACTTTAATTAATTTTTATTACATGTGTTAGATGATCTATGAATTTTGGAAATTTTTGACCTGCTTGAATATTTTTTGCACCTCAATTTGTCATACGCATATACCGTATTTTACTTCGTTCCTATCCATTTTTTGCAACATGTGCTCCATTCGCTCATTGTTTCGGGCATTCGCTAGCTAGTATATTTATATAATAAGCTAGCTCAGTATTTTATTGAACGGTTCAATAAAAAAACTGCTCAAATCAAGTCCTTCTCTGTCTTTTAAGCGGCCCAAATCACGTTCTAGTCACATTAAGCGGCCCGAATCATTGAAATTTGATCGGGAAAGGGGAGGTGCGGACCTAAGCTTAGGTCAGGGATCCCTGACTAGATCCTGACTGCAAATACCTCAAAATTTGTACTTTTTGTTTTATAACTTCATGCTAGTTTACGCGCACCTCGACTAGTTCTAGGGAACCAATCCCATCACTGGCTTGTGGGAATCCCAAATAAAGTTAGAGCAAAGCTTTTTATGGACTAACTCCAAAAAAAATTGAAAGCACCTCAAAAGTTTGGAATGAACCTGAAATTTTAGGAGAGAGCAAACTCCTAAATCTAAGGCCATGACTACTTAGCCAAACCCTCTGGGTTACCTCAAAGTATAATTGTCCACAATGTCCCAGCCTCTATTATGGCTACTTTGATTTCTAGATAAAGAAAATTTTCAATGCATAAAAGACTCGTACACCAGACATAGTACAAGCCTTTTATGCAATAGAATTTTGATACTAACAAAAATAGTTTTGACATTATCATTTCTCTAAAGAGAAATGTGACCAATAGCTAGTAGTTCGAATACACAGAGAAGGATATTATGGAATCTATTTTTTTATACTTGCTATTCTACAGTTGCGGCGCAGCTCAAGTTTTGATTTCAAAATTTGGAGATAATAGATCTATTTGATGGCTTGTGTGGCAATTTGACTTTCTAAGTTCAACATCCTCAAAATCCCTAAAACATAGCGACGTCCAAAAGACAAGCGTCTGAATTAGGACTTTTGTTTTGCATATTGCTGCCAAATTTCACTTGTTTCCTGTCAAATTCACGTAGGATTTGGCTTTTTAATTGAAGCCAAAATTGGAGACTTGTGCTGCAATTCTCACTGTTCAACGCTCCACAGGAGATTCGACTCCTGGTTTAATTAAGATCTCTGATAAAATAAGAGAAGACTCTCCAAAGAAAAAGGATATAGAAACTTGAATATCAACAGCCTATGCATATAGAAACTTGAATTGCTCAATTCAATCCAAGTAATTAACCACCAAATGATCATAACTTAGAATAAACGAGAAAGGAAACTGAAAAAAAAAACACTTTAGCTGTCTGAAACAATCCAAATTATGGAGAAGATTAAAGAAGAAAGAGATAACAGAATGAGATTTAACATCACCACGGCTTCAACTAGTACCTTATCAAGCGATTATCTACCATGTATTCCGTGGTCCAGTAACCATCCCTGCCCTTCATCATTTTCCGCGAATCTTCCACATATGTCGCTTCCCCTTTCAACTCTTCCTCTTCCCAACCATAGTCGGTAGGCGTAATCAAACTTTCCTCATATTCAATAACATCTAAATAGTGATCTTTTACCTTTGGTATTGAAATTCTCCTATCGGAACTGGCAGCAAAATCGAATGCCCTTATTTGCCAATCAAGGTCCTTTTGTACGAAAACCTTCGTTAGAACTCTACCGTTCATTGTGTAACCTAATGGCACCAGCGACGGAAGAATATTGCAGGTAAAACCATCTAAAACGGTGAACAAAATAGTCCAAGAATTTTTCACTCCGTATTCTTTCATTATCAATACCTCCACATTGCTTTCACTATCGCCTGGACGGTCTGAGCGCAACATACAAAGGCATCCATCCAAAACTCCCAGTCCACAGATAATATCGCCGTCCTCTCCCCTAGGCTCTGGCATTGGTACCTCCACGAATATATCAATATGTGCATCGAAGTAAATAATTTGGTGGGGTTGAAGGAAATGACTACCTGAGTCGTTCTTAGAAGCAAACCAGTGAAGATTTCCATTGACTAAGGGCCCCGAAATCGCTGAAGGTACCATGTAGGGGAATGCAATCGTTGTCCAACTTTTGCTTGTGAAACTACCAACGACAACGAATTCACCACCGTAACTGGGAGTTTGATGGGAAAGCGCAAGAACGGCCTTGTACTCGTCACTGGTGGAGTCATAACAAAGACCGGAACAAACACCGTAGTCCTCATCAGGCAATCGGAAATATGCGAGCACTTTCTTGAAGAATTCAGTCAGTGGATTCCACAAGAACACGTCCTCCTCTATACACATAAGCAACAGCCCGTTACATGATCCTAAGATTTTAAACCTTCTTACGTATATGTATTCTTTCACGTCCCAAGGAACATAAACCCTTTTCACATAAGCATGGTTGTGTCGGTTGATGGAGTGAGGTGAAAAGGAATATCCTCTCCATGAAAGGGAATTTGCTCTCGACTCGTATCCAAGGAGAACTGTCGGTGATCCGGGTTTCGTGGCGCATATGTCGGAGATCAAAGAACGCCATTGCTTGGAAACCAAGGTGAATCGGGTAAGAGAACCGAGGGATGATCTTGAGAGTATTTCAACAACGATTTCTTCCGGAAGAATAACGTTTGGTAAACATGATTCTGCTTCTGATCTATTGTTCTTTTCCCTCCTCCTCCTCCTCCTTTCTCTTTTTGCCGACTTTTTTCTCTTCCCCCCCACAAACATGATTCTGTTTTTGGGGCTTTTCTCTTTTAAGAAGACTAGTGCGAGGCCGACGCGCTACGCGCGTCGGTGTGATTTTATAATTTTGTGGAATGTGACGAACGTTATTGGTATTGTAGATTTTAGGTATTCATTTTGAGGTATGTATTTATGAATGATTGTTTTGTTAAACATATGAAAATTGCTGGGGATAATTATTTGCAAGAAGAATTGAAGGTAGTTATGTTGTTTTCGTATAACATCCTGTTGTTGCTCAAGATTGACAATTGGAGTGCTGTTTTTACAAGATTTGATTAAGTACATTATAGAATAGCTATAGAATCCTAGAGTGTACCAAAAGTGTTGGATCCATGAATTTTGGATCTTTGATAATTGTTTCTAGAACTTCCCAATAAGAATTAAATAACTTGTTTCTTGAATATGCCCAATATTGACAAAAGTTGTCATGAGAATTATGAGTATTCACCAAACAAACAATAATTCAAGTGAATACAAAATATTGACAGAACATATAGTTACAATTCTGAGCTATACAATTGGCATAAAGTAATATATGTTACTAACATATAAAAGGTAGAATGAAAAGATTAAGTTGGCATTTAGTTCTTGTTTGAGACTGATAATAGGATAAGCTTGCATAGTGTATAATTGTTCGGTACTCAAATGAAAACCAATGTTACAAAAGTCAGGCTAATATAGTTACTACAATATTTGATTTAGTATATCACGGAATAGGTACAGTACCTTAGAGGGTACCAATAGTGTCAGATTCATTCATGCCATCATTACGTTCTTCATTGATGTAATCTTCTGCCAATTCTGCATAATATTTTGCCTCAAGCTTCGAGAATTCTTTTTCAAACTCAAGTTCAGCAATGGAATGGCATTCTTGTACCAAATCTAACACAGGTTCTTTCAAAACAATATTTGTAATTTTTGAAGGCATCTTTGAATCAAGTGCTCTTAGACGCCGCATGAACTCAACAACTTGTTCTCTGAATATGTCTAATGGAGTTGTTGGTTTGCTTGAAACTGATTCACCGGAAGTTTGGCTGCTTGGTTCAGCAATAAAAGCATGCGAATCTTGATCACTTGGAGGTGAATCAGAAGGCTTGCCATCTCTGTTCAACACAAGAGGCCAACTTGCTGCTTTCATTTGGTTGTTATTTCTTAAACCAACGAAAAAGTTTATCATTAGAAATTAGCCAATAATTTGTAAAATTTAAAAAATCTTATATCGAAATAGAACACGTAGAAACGTTGTTGTACAATAACCTTTCCATAGATCAGTTACACACGGGTATTCAAGTTAATAGGCGGAAAGGGGACAGATGGGTAATCCCAAAATCTTTCCAATCCATTACTGTACAGGATTAATGACTACGAAGCAGGGGATTTCTGTACAAAGCAAAGAATGACTAATCGATTCAAAATATTTGAAAGTATTGTTTTGGAAATTACCTAATGGGGCTGTGCAGCAGGCGTCTGTTCTGTGTTGAAGAAGAAACGTTGTTTCGAAGTTTCTGATAACTTTTTGTTGAACCGTGGATATGCTGGTTTTTTTTCCGTCGATTTCGCCCGTGGGTTTGGTTAGAGTGGTTTTATATGCAGATGCAGTAATTATTCTCACGCACATGTTTCTGTATGTATTTTCCACATACATTGTTGCGTGGTGATTATTTGGGTCCCATAGAATGATCTGAATTGTTTATTTTTACAAAATAATTTTGCGGATTGTTGTTGTAAATAATGAGTTCAAATGGATATTGGCAAGGGTTGTTTTAGTAATTGTAGAATGGATCATTAAGTTTTATTTCACGAATTCTGATAAAGTTTTCGTTGATAACTGTTGTCTGTTGGAATTGATTTTTTTAACGAGAGCCCTTGGATCAATTCTTTCAAGAGGATCAGTGATTTGGATCATTTTGTGGGACCCTGATATTGGGTGCAATTAAAAAAGAAGAGGTGGTATATACGCATAAAAACGCGCGTGCAAGTAGCTCGACTGAGACGTTTAAGATGGCTTATGTACCTGACGTTGTATTCATGACTACTCAGTTACTTTATTTTGGGCGCGAAATTAAAGTGCGACAAAAATCATATATCGCAAATTTGGAATTGAATATTGTTGCCGGAATATTGAAGGGATTTAAGTTATTTTAATTGGTGGCAGGAAAAGTTTGATTTATTTGTAATTTCTTTGAATGATATGTTTTTGCTTTAATATTTTGTTTGGGCTGTTTTTCACATTAATAAATTTGTTAATTTTTTTGGATCGGATTATGGATTCTAGAAAAAATGCTAAAATTACAACATACCTCTATAATGTATTTTTATGGTTGCTGGAAAAGATTAGTCAACAGTGTTGGATTATTTTATAGGGTTTTTGTTTGTTTATTTATTTTTTTTTTTTGGGTAGAATTTGAGGATTGTAAGTTTAATATTAGAAATTGTATGATGTTCCAAAATTTTTAGGGTACCCTATAAATGCTGAAGCTTTTTTCAAATTCTGAAATACTCTTTATTGATATTTGATTATGTATAAAAATTCTAAGAAGCCATAAAAACGTATATTAATAATAAAGCTATGAAGTGGGAGAAATGAATCATTATGTTTCTGCAAGTATTGAAGGTATTTGACAAATTATTATAGGTAACAAAAACTAAGGAAGTGGGAGAAATGAATCAGCTGACCTAACTGGTTTACAATTTAAACGTTTTTACAATTTTTTGCTACAACGGATTAAAAATAAGTTCGTAATTAAACACCCAAAGTAAGTCATGCACAATGAATATTTTTTGCCAAAGATTTGTAATATGTTGTTGGAAAGCAAATAAAATTGCAAGTCTTTTGTATAAGGTTATGTTTTCCCTTCTAACATATGAATGATGATGAAATTTTACATTTATTTATAATTTATAGTCATGATTGGTTTGAATCGAAACTCGATGGTTAAGTTTTAACTATTTTTAACCAATATAGGCAGGGAGGAAGGATCACTTTCTAGTTCAACTATCCACAATGTAAATTGGACTCGATGAGTAGAAGGATCACTATTGTTCTCTACATAGACTAAATAATAATCAGTTTTAGAGTGGTTAAGTGAACACAGTAAATAACCATAAATTTAAAGGCATCTGAAAGACACAAACTAATTGTAAGCTCTCCTAAGAATTGGCACGAAATCTCCTGTCATTGATAAGAGTACAAGCATAGTGACGAACGCACATGGTTCATTATTCATAAACACTACGACAAACGTATTAAGGATGAAAAGAATCACACAGGTAACCTGCATTAAAACTGTTAAATTTGCCAAATCTGGGTAATTTGTGATTCAGTTTATTACTGTTACGAAGTATGCACCATACAAAATAAAAAACTGCATCATAACATACTTAAGTGTTGATTTTAAGCAAAAGCAAATATCAGTACTATAGTCTGCAGACCAGTTATGTCAAAAGCAGTAAAGTATTTGCATACACAACCAACGATGGTAGAGTTGTCAAAAGTGTACTGTATGTGCTTATCTCCAAGTGCTAGCAAGTGGATTGGATTTTACATGAGCTGATTTTGATACCAGGGATAAATTTTTTCCCCTCCTTCGCCACAAAAAACGATGACTCTTGCGAAAAGTTGGCTGGTCATCAATACCACAATAGACTCACCAATGGACAGGTCCAGTTCGCCAATGAAATCTTCAAGAGCTTCTTCGTTTATTGCTCCACGCAGAACTGGAATTGTCCATTCGTGTTCTTGCAATGCGAATACAATTTGCTGCTCACAATCGTGCTCAAAATACTGCTCAAGACGGTCCTGAAAAGCCTGTTGAATGATCATATTAAGGACATATATATGGCAATTGCTATTATTGCATTCACTACAAATAGCGTAAAACATATTTTAGATATGCAGACCTTGATTACGTCGTCTTCAATATGACAGCCAATTGCGAATTCACAAATTGTTGTGCGATCAAACCATATCCGTGGGAAGCACGATGTTTTAAGCACGGCTATTACAAGCATGGAAGAAGGAAACAAACTAAGCTTAAATGTTGATATAGAGCTTAAAAATGTCATGATGAGCAGGTGATGAAGAATTTACCCGGTAAATGATAAAACGGTGCAGGGAGATCGTTTTGGTTTGAGTATGTGTTAAAGATTGCAGTATGCTCCTTGTTAAAAATCAGAACCTCGAAAATGCACATAGTTTCACTTGCCAAGACTATTTGATATCCATCCATCAACTGATTGTCAACGAAAAAATCTGTCCACCCTACACCAAATCTGTGGTTCACTATTTGAACAGGCCACACTCTGGCTTGGTTTTTAAATAGAATCCACGTAATATTGTTATCTGCTTGTAATACTCTCCTTAGTGTTTCTGGAATAGCCAGATTCTGTGAGCCATAAATTCCAACAAATATTCAAACAACAACAAATGATGAAAAGATTGAAAATTGATTTGGTATCTGAAAGTTTACCCCATTGGTGAATGGAGTATCATCAGTAATCCACTTAAAGAACCAGCAAGGCTGCGTCACTGTTATGATTTATCAAGCAAATTATCAGATCAGTAATTTAATTCTGTGGTGTTGTTTATGGATTACAATAGTATTTGTATTTTATACAAAAAAAGGTATGTGTTTACTTTCCAATCGCTGTTCAACAAACGAGTAATATTGTAATTTGGCTACCCAGTCTTGAAAATCATCTTCAAACATCCACTCGGTTGGGCCATTGTTATGCAAATAACTGTACTGTTCAACGAAGGCGTCATGAGCTCTGTATCTTGGTGTATTTGTATTTCGATTGGTCACTGTTGCAATTGATTCAGCATCTCCAGAAATATTGATGAGGTTAAACACAGTTGTAGTATTGTTATTGGTATCAGTGGTTTCTATGTACCTACATCGCACGAAGGGGGTACACCTGGCCATCTGTGCATATACACGTTCTAAGCATTACAAACTCATGTAAAATTCGTTATTTGATAAACAGGATGGAAATGATTCATTCGTAAATTCATGTATTACATGGAAAGGGAGATAACGAAGTCTGACCTTCTGGAGAAGCGATAATGAAAGAGTAGAAGTGCCTCTCTGTGTCGATTCGTGTAGCCTGAAGATTACTGCACTCTGTGCGATTTTGATCGGAGACTTTTAACTATGGAGGAAAAAATAAACAGGCGTTCTAGTGAAGTGTTTAGTACACGAAAAGACGCAAGTATGGCGGTATTAATGGAGCGAGCATCCAGTGTGTCAGAATGGCAGAGTTGTGTTGAGTCTAATAATATTGGGAACCGTGGAAACTAATATCGTTGAAGAGTAGTAGAGAATCGTAACCGAAAACTATTCATCTGTTAGAACTATTCAATTGTGTTGGGGTTATTTATTTGCATGTATTTGTTGTTTTTTTTTTTTAATCCGATTCAGTTACGGTTTGTAGGGCCTATTTTGAGTAAATAATTCTATTTGAGTTTTTCGACAGATTTATAGTTACTCCATCTGTCTGGATTTAATTGTTCTTAGTTTTATCTTAATTGGCTTAAAAAAATGTGGTATATCTTTGAATTTGTAACAAATTTTATATTGAATATGAATTTTTTATGATAGATCTAAATTAGTTCTATAATATAATGTTTTTAAAATTAGATAAAATATTATAAATTGGTAGATATAGTCGATTTAAAAATGGTACAAACTTGATAAAATGTCTATTACATTCAGATGGAGAGGGTATTTTTGTTTTTACTTTATGAATATTTTATTGGATCCTTGGGAGTTAATTGCAATGTTATGACAACCTAAACTGCAAAAGCCAAAAATGGCCATTTTCTGTTGATAAATATCAAAATAAGTGAATGAAATAGTTTTTGTGTTTTTAATCATGCTAAATTGGAAACCAACTATAATTTGTGGTTTTGTAGATTTTTATGATCATGTTCATGCGATAATGTAGGTAAAATTAGTTTTAATAACAATATAATTTTTGGTAAAGGATCACTTTTTAACGTGTGTATTTTGAATTGTTAATTTTGCATTGTTAACAAATTATTACGCGTATCCAATATTTAATAGGGTCAAGTACAGCGCAGAGATATGTGAAATAGTTAACTACGGATTGTATATTTATTTTATAGAGTTTTTAAAAATTATATGAAGTATATATTTCTATACACGTGTTAAACCTTTCAAATTATGAAATTACCCAACGGTATCGCTTTGAATGAAAGGAGCTTCCAACCCCAGACTAAATCCTGTAGTAAACAAATGGACCAGAAGGAAAGGTTGTTAAGAGTCAAATAATTTGAAGCCGCCGTTTGGATGGTTTTTTGCGAAAACAGAATAAACAATATCTGTAACTATTGATTGCATAACATTTTTTGTGCTAAAATGAATTGTGATAACTTGATTGGTAGAAGAAATATGCATAATTGCGGCCATAACATTGCACAACTCGTTGTCCGTTCATGGTATGACTAAATACACTCCCTTTTACTTCCCGTAACTGAACGAACAAAAGAAGCAAGTGATTGATAATATAATCGATGGAGAAAAATTGTTATATATTGTGTAATATACATGTGAATAATTGGGTAAAGTTTTATCGTAGTTTTCTTTTAATTAACCGAGTTATCACGTTAATTTTATTTTAACTATGCAATGGTCCCTCTATTTTGTTAAGTTAAAAATAGCTAGGGGGTGTTTGGACAAATAAGCCAAAGTGGCTTATTTTTTGTCCTTATCCAATATTTTCGTGCATTTTGTGGCTTATTGTCAATTTTTTGGGGATTATTGATTCATCATGACGAGAGGAATAAAAAAAGGAAAAAATTTCAATCGAAATCTATTCTTTTGTTAATTTTGACGAAAACTGTCGGGAAAGCCACTTATTTCATCTTTATTTAAAAAAATTTGGATTTCGACCTAAATTTTATACTTTTTAGATTCCTCTCGTCATGATGAAGCAACAATTCCTAAAAAATTTACAATAAGCCAAAAAATGCAAAAAATATTGAATGAGGACAAAAAAGAATTTGGCGGGAAAGCCAAATGGCTCATTTGTCCAAACACCCCCTTACTTCAGGTAAAAAAAATATCAAAAGACACCACTGGCACGTGGACTTCCAAACGTATATAATGCGTCTACTGTAAAAAATTAGGGCACAGTTCTTTTAGTTCGCTCTCAGTTTGAAAATCCATCGAGTAAAACCATGGCGCCCAAACAGAAAGCTGCGTTGCGATCATCAGGTTCAGGAAAGAGAAACGTAAAGAAACGAACTTCACAAGAGGCCGAAGTTTCGACGGAGAATTATCCACCAAGATATCCTCAATGTCTCAGAGAGTCGGAGCAGGTGATTTGCCAATATTTTATCCGCACAGTCAATCACAAAACTAATTTTGTACTTGGTCCAATCTATTACCCATGTGCACCCGTCGAACTTCCTACTTATTATCCAGTAAGTTTTGACGAGCCTCTGTTGCTTTCGCTTCCGGGTTTACATCGAACTGGGTGGGTTTCTAGAGGTACAATTCGGTCATGGCCAACTGTTTTTCAATCTTGGGAATCGTGGGTTATTCGAATGAAAAAATTCTTAGCTCCATCGTGGCACGAGATGAACCTTTGCGAGGCTATTGATCTGTCTACTCAATTGTTTGAATTAAACCCAAACCTAATTGCTGCCGCTGCGTGCTTTTGGTCCGTTTCTTCAAATGTTTTTGTATTCCCCTGTGGTTTAATGACCCCCAATGTATTAGATATTATCCATCTAACTGGTTTGCCAAGTTTGGGCGAGGAGGTAAATGCCGCTCTTCATCATAAACCCTATGATCCACCGTTTATATTGTCCGAGGGTTCATCTAGTTATGCAAATTTCATAGCCAAGTACTGTCGGACTGACGATGAAGAGCCTTGTTTTGAAGAGAAAATTGCATTCTATCTGTACTGGCTTAATAAATACGCTTTATGTGTATCTGGTGTAAAGATCACCAAAGAATATATCCGTTTGGCTGTATGTCTAGCACAAGGTATCAAGGTGGCTCTTGCTCCATTTGTTTTAGGAACCTTATATAAGGGGCTCTGGACATTTGTACAGAACAAAATAACCAGTAATTGTGGTGGGGCATTTTGGATTCTTCAGGCATGGTTATATGCCTATTTTCCAACTACTAAACCCCTTGGATACTATCCTAGGAGAAAAGATGATGGACAATGTTTGAGCTATGCTGAATATTTCTTATCTCATAAGCCAGTGCACGAAGATATTTCATTCAAGAGATACTTCAAAACTTTTTACAAACCTGATATTGGAGATACACCAAATTGGCTTCCCTTTAAGGAATGCTCCTATGCAACATCGGAGGGGATAAAACCAATATTTCAGTTTAAAGTCTCAGCAGTAGTTGTGAACCAATTTTGGGCAACCATTCTGATTCCTAGATTCATCTCCATTGGATTTACTCCGTTGAGAACAAGTTTCTCCAATTGTAGCTTTGAGATGTACTGTCCCAACCAATGTGCTAGGCAGTTTGGACTGGTTCAAGGGATTCCTGTTCCTTATACACATCCCAGGATTAAAGATTTGGCGAAAACCAGGCCAAATGTGACTGAAATTACTCTCATCAAAGAATTAGTTACACATTTCAAAGAAAGTATGGCAACTTTTGAGTTTGAAAGTTTTGTTGCCACCCCTGCGTGCACACCAGAGTTTAACTATTGGTGGCAAATGACCCAAGGAATTGTATTTACCAATGAGCTGGACAATTGCCTTTTCAGGCTTGATCTTGGAAATACCATGTCAGGTATGACACCACTTGTATTCAGTTGTCTAATGCAACACTTTCTATTTTATTTACTAATTCTATTTGAGGTATTTTTATTGTTTCAGTTCCTGAAAACCCGCCCGCTCCTCAATCCCAAGGCAAAAGAAAGGGTAAAAGGCTTGCATCTTTAGAGAATCTAAGTAATCCAAAGAAAAGAACCAGGAGGTGCAAAGCTGCAGACATTATCCTGAATCCTCCAATAATGGCCGATGCTATGAAGAGCCATAAAGCAGCTATTCAACAAGATGAAACGGGTTTTAAGAAAGAAGCTGGAGATTCTGAACCCATAGCGATTTACAGAAGAGTATGAATTTTATGTTCAATTATTTTTTTGTATATGACCACTTGAGTATATTGTTTGGTTATGTATTAATTTATCTAAATATATGAATGTTTCGTTTATTAGAAGAATCAAAGGAAGCTACAAGTGCAACCTACTTCGGACGAAGAAAATGGGCTCAACGAAAACTCACTAACCAAGGTTTCCACTCCCGTGGACTCTGAACCTTTCAAGGTTTCACCTGATATTTGGTTACCTCTCAAATGCCAAGATCAAAGAAGTGAAGAGAAAAAAGTATTTGAGAATATTGGCACTTCAGAACAATCAAAGCCTACTGAAATGGCTATTGTTCCAGTACTAAATCCAGCTCCACAGTCGCCAATAATGATTTTCAATATTGGTGACGGCAGCTCTAATCAACCAACAATATGTCCTGAAGCTGTTGTGAATATCTCAGTGGTAGATATGTCAACTAACGAAGACTCGGCAGTGAAGGTTTCTAGTCTTGCGGATTTTGAACATTTCCTGGTTACGCCTGATATTCAGTCACCTTTCAGATGTGAAGTTCAAAGAAGCGCAGAGGACAAAGAATTTCAGAAGATTGATATCTCAGAACAATCAAAGTCCACTAAAATGGATATTGTCCCAATATTAAATCGAGCTTCAAAGCCATCGATAATAATTTCCAGTACTGTTGATGGCAGCTCCAATACGTCAGATATGCAGTTACCTCTCGAGTGTCAAGTTCAAGTAGGTGGAGAGAACAAAGAATCTGAGAAGGTTGTCATCTCGGAACAATCTAAATCCACCAAAGAGTTTGAGAAGGTTGATATTTTGGAACAACCAAAGTCTACCAAAACGGGTACTGTGCCAGAACTAAATCCAGCTCCACAGCCATCGATAACAATTTCCAATAGTGGTGATGGTAACCCCAACGAACCAACAATATGTTCTGGAGTTGTTGAACAATCAACAGAACCAAGTGTGGATATTTCAATAATAAATATGCCAACCGTTGAAGTGGCTGTTCGACGGGAAGAAATGGTCCACCAGAGCAGAGAAATACAATTGAATCTCGACCTTCAGGATCAATATATGCTTATGAATACCAGTGATAAAGAAGTAGTTCTATCAGGGCTTGCCAAAGAAAAGGACACCATCAGTATGGTAAACAAGGATGTTTCTTCTTCTGGTATTGATATAATTCCCGAGATATTGGAGACTACACAGGGAAAAGATGCTCAGCTAATCACTGATCTCAACTGTAATATTGAGCGCGAACTTTTTTTGTCGACCGAGATTACTGAAGTGCAAGAACAATCACATGGTATACAGGTTTTTCCAACTGTCAGCAAAGAATTGATGGTTGAAAATACTCCAATTGTTTCCCCTCTCGCAGTTAATGAATTACATACTCAGTTGGTTAGCACTTCTAGTTCGGACCTGGATCTCATGCTTAACAAGGCCAAGTTGTATTCTGAATCGTTTTCTAGGTCCGTTTTTGAGTTTTCTGAATCCCTGACTACTCCTGCCTTCTATGAGATTAGTCAAAACACAAAAGATGAAGTGGAATCCTTCTGTAGGTTGTTAGAACTTCCTTTGGCACAAATTGCTACTGATTATACAGCAGTTTTCACTGATTGTGTATATCAGTTGATGGGAAAGAAAGTGCTTCCACTGGCAGAGCAAATTAGATTGGAAGAGTTTTGCTCAACTTTAAGCGAAAACTTAACTGCAGCAGCAATTTGCCAGAAGCAGATGAAGGAGAAACGTCATACAATTGATGAATTTGTCAATGTTTCCAAGAAATTGGATACAATGGGAAATAACATTCAACATTTGAGGGATAAATTGCAACAAATAGATATGGAAGAAGCTGAACTTATTGCTCGTCTGGGCAAACTGAAAGAACAAAAAAGGTCCCTATTGGCAGTGAAGGAATCAATCAATGATGAGTTGGCCAACATCAATTACGATGAACAAGAGATTGAAAGCATGGTGGCTATTGCAAGGGATAACTTCTTGAAAAATCAAGAAAGATACAATGCAATTGACAACAAATGGAGTTATTTCAAAAGATTGTTCATCGAATTTAAGTGTAAGATTCGGTAATTTCTTGTGAACAATATTATCTTTGACTCATTTATGTCAGGCTTAACAGTATATTTGGATATTAAAAGATGTTATTTATTAATTTTGTAATTACGCCTAATTTGCAACTTTGAGGTTTATTAAATTTTGTTGAATCTGATATGTGTTAATTCTGTGTTTCAAGTCTCAACTATAACTTGTACTCAGTTATGTTATGATTATTATGTTGATACTTATTCCAATGACCAAGGCTAATTATTGCAAAGAATACAAATAAACAGTGAAGCGATTGCTGCATTTGCTGATTGGTTTTTAACCTGGAAACAATAAGTGCCTGGATTCACTGAAAAGTTTTTCCTGTTTCCTTTGAAGTGCAGGAATTATTTGATCTACATACAGAATGAGCACTTTGTGTGCAGAATACATTTTGAAATGTTAATTGCCATAAATCATTACCTGCTTGATATAGTTATACTTTCTAATAGTTGTAATGTGAGGGTTATCTATGGGTTGGAATTGTTGGAACTGGATATCAACAATCTGGCTTTCATGACCTGATTTATCACTTTTTTATTGATTAAGGAGTGAGTGAATGAAATTTTCTTAGGACATTAATGCTTGTTTGGATTTCGCACGTCTTGCCAATGATTGAAATGTCAGAATACGCTGATGTGAGTTGATTTAGTGTATTTGCATGAATATCGATGGAATTTGTTTGTTAACAAAGATAACGTTGTGTAAGAGTGGGAAGAAATCTTTTATTTAATGTTCAACTGTGGTTTGATAATCTTATAGCGATATTTGTGAGATCATGACAGTTGTTGTATTATCAGTGTTTGGTATGCGTGAGAGGATGATTGACGGCTCCAGAGTTGATTGTGAGGGTCATTCATGACTTGGAATTGTTGGAGTTTTATATCGACAGTTTGAACTTCGTGATTTGATTGATCGATTTTCTTTTGGTTAAAAAAGAGCAGGCCAAGAATTTAATTCCCTCGAAACATTAATGTTTGTTTGGATTTGCTGTATATTGTCAATTATTATTCGTCCTCCCTAGGATAAATCTGTACGGTCTATTAGGGCAGGGAAGGTCCCGATATGGAATTCGTTTGGTGTCATACGGTGGATTTGATGGCGATAATTTGCAAAAGATGTTGTCCTCTGAATCGTTGTTGGTCAATTTATTAGTGTTTGGTTTGTGTGAGATGGTGTTTGGTTTGATTTAGTGTTTAGTTTGGTTTGTGTCAGACCATACGTAGTTACACTACTGCCAATATCTTTTCAAGCAGAATAGTTGATTCAGAAGCTGAATAATTACTCAAAGTCTGTTTACGACAATCTTAAATGAATGAATCAAGCTGTAAATATCAATGATTTGCGAACACCTAATTTCGTGGGGCATTTGTTTGGCGGGGATCCATATTCCAATCAGTAAGATATGTTGCTGTCTGTGAGCACAGTGTTGCAAGCTGTTGCTGGTACATTTTGCAGTAATTGGTAGCACAGGTTACTATTTCTGTTCATCGAAGCCAACCAATTGATATTACAGGGCACGTGGAAAAGTGATTGTAGGGTACTTTTATCGTATTTCACAAAAGAATTGGTTGGCAAATACTAAGATAATTGTGAAAATAGCATACAGATCATATTTGTTCTATCAGATACGGAGAGCAATCAAAGGGAATACCTGTTCTAAATACTTGATTTACATTTGATGGATATTACATAGTGCTGCAGTTTCTCACTAATTATTGATCTAATTTATTATGATGTTGGCAATGCTGAGAACGTGAGGGACATCAGTTTATGGATTATTTTTGAAAGCGTTCTCAAAGGCAGGTGAGCTATGGGGTTGTTGATTTCACTAAATAGCCCAAGAGGTAACAAGAAGGATGCTTTCTTGTGGTCGGTGATATCAACAGTATTCATTGAGGAACTGGAAACAAAGCTTATCTCCTCCGCATACTTTTAGCTCCTAGAGAATAACTCAAAACATGTTTTTAGTGTCCTCTACATTTGGAAGTGTTTGAAGGAATTTTTTTTATGTATGTGCTTTTTGAGCCTAGAAATAGAAAATAAATTTGTCACTGGAAAGGTTAGAGAGTTGTGCACACAATAATCTATGGCTTGGAAAGATAAGCGTTTTCTTTTTTTGGGGAGTATTGGTAGGGAATTTTTGACTTTGAATAATGACTGAATTTAATCTGTTTTGTTGAGTATAGGTAATTTCGTAGCTAGTACCATTAATCTGTTTACAGGATATACGAAAGTAAAACAAGAGTTCATAAATTGATGTACAAATTTGGACATACCATCCATGAGTAGGAGAATTCACTTGCGTTTGATTGATTTCTATTATCAGGCAGTTAAAAGATACAAGGGGATTGAGCATCACACTCAAGAAGGAAACAAAAACATTTAAACTGATGTGTTCTTTTTGGCGAACAGAATCACCATCGATTATCAAACATATCAAAAGTCAGGGCTTACAAAAGAGTCAAAAGCTTGCAAAAAGTTATTTCCCACTGTATTCTTTGGTGCTGCTAATACTGTGCCTCTGGTTCTGTTGCAATTCCATGGTACAGCCGTTGAACTACTGGACAAACTAAGTTAAAGGAGCCCGTCGAGGAATACCTTTTCTTTTCCTGGAATTTACATGATTGAACATTGTTGCAGCCGGAGGACAAATGATGCCTGCAACCTCTTTTGGAACTGAAGTGGATGCAACAGAAGATTTAGCTACCAGTTTATGCAATCTCCTTACTTTCATTTTTTTCGCTGGCATTAATGATTGCTCATTGTCATTCTCAAAACTATCATCGAGCTCACATGTGCCAAGCTCTGTTTCAGCGGCGAACGTTTGTTTTGCAAAACGATGATATATAGCTTCACGCTACATTAACAGCATAACAGAAATTGACTTTCGTCAGCATATTGTGTTAATGACCGTAACTTGTATAATAATGACATTGTAAATGCCAGAGCGGAAACAGATACGCACACATGTAAACATGAAAGTGGTAAAATTTGCACTCTTTCAATCGACTGTGTTGGAAGTGAGAACGCAAGTAAATTGAATGCTATGTTTATAAAAGTACTGAAAATTAATCAAATTCCATTTTCAAGAATGAGCTAACTTTGTTCGGTAGTAGAGATCAATGATCCAAATCCGATAGATAACGAATGATTCAAATTGCGGAAAATGGACCACGTTATAGAAAAACACATGAGAAATGTAAATGCAATTACAAATAGAAACCGTAATCTAACAACAGAGAGCCAATAGTACAGAACATGGGAAATTTTCTGCTTGAAAATTCCAGTATAATATGATATATCAGTAATTGAACGAGCAATTATAAATTTGCTATTTATGAACCTGATGTTGACTATAGAGCAACTCCGAAACGTACTATAAATTGATTAACTCATGTATTAGATAATATGTTGTTTTTAAATTTGGACACAATATAAGTGCAAATATTTATATAAAATATGTTTTGAGTATATTTAAGGTAATGATCCTTGATAATATTGGACCTTAATTTTGGTACATATTTCTAGTTGTAGGTCACTTGAATTAATCAAATACACAAATATTGATGTTCATGATTTTGATATCAGCCAGAAGGTAGCAATGATTAATAATAATATAATCTTGAGCATGCTTATCAACTGATTTATAATAACCCAAAAAATTACTTCTATATCTTTGAATTTTGTAATTAACCAAATCGTTAATTACCTTGCAACCCAAACAGCAGAACTTGAAGTTACCAGCCGGCAGACTACGACGACAAATATTACAAACGTTGGTCACGCCATAAGGGAACCCTGTATATGGTCGCGAATTCAAGAAAACAATTAGACGTTTGTTTATCGAATATGTTTGTACATCACAGACATTCATATGTTCTTTGATATCATCCACTCCCACAGCGTTGCTTAGAGACGATCGTCTTATCTGAAAGCATGCAACAACACACGCACATTAGAACAATGATTTGTTTTATATTTGCGTCTTATACTAAGTAATTTAACCATTTAATGAAAATATTTAATTACCTGTATGACTTGGTGGTTTTTGTGGTCATCCAAACAATGAACACAGAAAGGATTTCCAGTGCATTCTATGCAGTATCGGTTGCACTGATTACATCTGTATTGTTTGTGGACTTGACAATCGACATAGAACTTGGCTTTCAACAGTTTTCTCAGCCATGGTGGACAGCAATTTTCAATCTCTTGCATGCTAGCGTCTCTTATCTGTTCACGAAGTAGCAGTATAAGAAGGTAAGCTAAACAGATATTAAAAAAAATGATGCCCGATGTATTTAAGGACAAGACATTTCATGGAGCAGTTAGACGTCAGCCTAATTATAAGGTCCTTTTTTCCCAATACAATTATAAGTTCTATGGGTGACCATGGTTTAAATTTTTTCGAATTTTATAGGAAACTCAAAATAAAGTTAATACTTATGAATTATGAATGCGATGGACCAATACTATTTTTCAACTATAACCATTAACACGAATCCAAAAATTATATAATGCAATTTACAATTATAAGTTTTTGCATCAATCTACAGATCAAACCATAGAACACATTTTTCATCTATCTTTTTGAACGACGTCAAAATCATATAATTAAAAACGTCAACCGGGTATTTTAGTTTCAACTGGTTTTGTTGGCAATTGCAGTTTAACGGAATTTTTGTGCACTCCTAATTAGTGTTATAGTTGATTAAATGCACGTGGATTGTAATTTGAATCTGTTTACTTTCGCTGACAAATTTAATTGAAATCAATGAGCACGTTCCGTAATCAATTTTGGTTAATTTTATCAGCTGTTTAATATAATGATGTTGGATACATTTTCATAATCTATTTAAAAGGCTTAAATTTTTGTTACCTCTTAGGTTAACTAATTGCATCATATTAATTAAACTATTTTGAATTCCTCGGAATTACGTTTGTAATAGTAAAAATTTTGGAAATTTAAAATCGTGATCCAGGAGTTCATAAGCTGTAAATAATGAATAGATTCATGAAAAATAGCACGTTGTTTTGAATAGCAAATAAGCTAGTCATTGGTTTATGAATAGAATTACCATTGATCAAAATCAAATTGCTGGCACATACTTTTTCCGTTCATGAAAATGACACCGTAGAATTCTGTATTTTTTGTATTTATCAAAACAAGCTGATAAAATACACCACGTTTTGAGTGATTTATTTTGATGTTAACATTTAAGAAAATGTTTACACAATTTCGATAATCTAATGCAATACATGCCGTCGATTTTTTTGTTTAAAATGATAAGACATAAACAGGTAAGTCACGTGGGTTATGCATACGTGGTCTATGTTGGCGGTACAATTAGTCGGTGAAATGACAATAGTTGTACCTCAATCTACTCTCAGAGGTGCCGTGTAAACCATTTTGTGAAGATCTTTTCTATCGTACAAGGTAATGATCAAGGATTTCCGTGAAGTTAGGTTCTAATTTCCATGCAATATTGCTACCCACACAACGATCCAAACACAATAACTTACACAACCTTTCATATACATGCGAGGCTCACACACAGAAGTGTGTACGGAGTCCGGCCACAAGGATGTGAGAGGTTGTATTTGTTGTTGTGTTTGGATAGTTGTGCAAGTATCAATTTTTATTTCCATTACCTTAAAACAACCTATTTCACATACAATTAGAACCCATTCTACTATGATTCATTTGCATGTGAGAGGGGTGTGGCACAAGTATGTTACACTAATGTGCTTTCAGCGCTTTCATTAAAACAATTGATTACGCTCTTTATTTGGTTCTTTCTTGTAATAGTCATTTTTTATGTAATGAGTGGCAATGAGCGGAAAAAAATAGGGACGAAAATATATTGAAAAACCTGTATAAAGGAAAATGAAATGAGATAACATGGGAATCAAATAAGATAAGACCTATTACTGTATTTTGATTAATAATTAAATGACATAGATTCAGTGCATCCTAGCATCTTGTTTTTACTAATCAATAATTCTTTAAGTGCAGAGTGGGTACTATGCGATGCCCTTTCATTGTATTTTATCTATTCATTTTCATTTTGGAAAGTGCCAATATGGAGCAACAAAAAGGAGGAACGAATAAGATGTATTTATTTAGACTATGAAAAATATATCAAATGAGTTAATAATGCAAAGAATGCATGATTTTTGTCATATCAATCATGTGGCAGCGGAATTTTTTTGGGTATTAATGGAAAACATAAAGTTGTGTTTGAATGAGTCAGTTCAATATTCTTTTAAAATTCTGTAAATTCATGGTTGAAGAGGAAAACTGAGAATAATAATTAAAGATAGAAATAATCGCAGGAAAAAGATACAAGGAGAAACAAAAAATTACAATCAAAGTTGGATGCAAACAATTATTTAAAGTAAAAGTGATGATTATTTTTTAAGTTATTAAATTTGATTTAAATCATTATGGAAAGAAGGTTTCAAAATTTTAGGTTTTAGGTTTCATCAATATAAAAGTTTTTACCATTTTTGTAAATTTTAAAAAAACATCTACTACAATTACAATATTCACAAACTAATTAATTATTTATATTCATTATTCAAACTAATTTACGATTTTTTTATTAATCACTCAAGATAGCTAATCATTATTTACTTACAGATTTAAGACTCCAATTATTTATTGTTGGAAACACACCTTCTATGAGTACCCCATTTAAGGAATTCAGTAATTATAAAAAATATTATTGATTTTGTTTGAAACCTGTTATTTTATTCTAGCGCTTTATGCTGCATGAAGTACTAAATTTTAACGCAACAACCAAAGTTTTATTCTAATGTCATGGTTATGATTCAAATTATTTTGTCAAAACAATTATGATATATTAAAGTTAGGAACCCTTGATAATATCAACTGGTCAACAAATATTGGTTGTAACTAAAAGATATAAAAACCCTGAAGTGAATGTTGCGCACAGATCCTAACTCATGTTATACGAAGCATGACAACAAAATAACGTTGGAATTCGTGTAAACATTTAATTTTATAACTAATTTCAAGTTTTCACGTACATATGTTAACACTGTGACATATGAACTAATCTCAGTGCAAGAAATTACAGAAACATTATACTTTGGTAACCTATTATATTTTTCCGTAATGAAATCATAACCTTGATGAAATGATTCCGAGTCCGAACCAAAAGTCATACAGATGTCTCTATTGGTAGTATTCTATTATTGGGAAATAAAAGAACATATGAACTGTAGACACCGGAAGTTTTCTAACATAAACAAAAGGAGATCAATTACAATTACATGTCTGCAGCACAGGAAAGTTACAAATCCAGTTAAGGTTTCGGAAATGTCACGCAAAAGACTATTCTTTTCCAGGGGAAATCTGTTATCAAAAGCGGATTGCAGCTATAACACGCATGGTTTGATAATGTTGACAATAGCTTTAATCCACAATCCACGGAATTGCAATTTCATCTATAGCAATTTCGTTCCAAATCACGTTTTGTTGAAACTCTTCCAATTCCTTCTGCATGTTAGCATTGATTTGTTCTTCTATTTGTTGATCAAATTGGCGGAGCAGCTGAAGGGATGGATTAATTTGAAGTGCAAGTGCAAGATGTTGATTGGATGAACAAGTAACCTTTAGCATCCGAAATAGATCAATAATCTCGATTTTCAGATGCTCATATGTTTCAATCAGCGGCACAGCAACCGGCTGTTCTGGTTCTGATTCAAGCTGTTGATTGTTGATTTCCAGCTGATCATGTCCAGCAGCAACCAGTAAATATCCTTCCGATTGAACCTGTGCATTGTTAACTTCCATAGAATCATGTTCATCCATGTTGTTGCTCATCATAACCTGGAACTGAGCTGAAATTTCATAACTACTTGGATAACAATAGTTGCAAACAATTGGAGAAAACTCGAAATTCGATAACAAAGAAAACACGTTGTGATATTAAATTATATTGGTTATGATTAGGTAAATTATATCTGGTATATTTAACCTCCAAGTAATATCTACATTTAATCATAATAATAACCATCTATAAATTGAACTCGTACAGATGAATAAATATTAAATAAGCACGAGAAAACGCAAACGCTCATATATTAGATTTGATTCCCCTCTAATTTTTTCACTTACAATTTGCTAATATCGCATGAAAGCAGTAACAGCAGCTGCTCTGTTTTCCAGCTCCCTATATTTCGATGTAGGATGTTGTCTGAGTTTGAATCTGGGAACTTTAAATAGATCATGGACACTGGTATAAAGCAGGGTATTTTTGTCAATTCATCTATTTATGTAGTGTTTGAATCCATGTGTTTGAAACCTCGGAACATCCACAATGGAATAATCAAAAGTGGATAATCAAAAGGTGTCACATCATCTTCTGGTTATCCATTTAAGGGATTGCTAAGGTTACCAATGTAGAAGTCCACAGTGGTACAATCAAAATTAAATAACCAAAACTTGTCGCATCACCTTTTTAACTTATAAAATTCTAGAAATTGTCACGTTGAAAACAATTTTTGTTAAATAGTTTTCAAACTAATAAAAATAGGTTATTAGAAAAAACGGAAAGAGTGTTTTGAAAACTTTGATTTTTAAAAAAAACAGTTTTTTGGGAAAAGTTAAAAGAAACAGTTTTTTAATAGGATTTTTTTTTCTTTAAAAAGAACAGTTTTTGAAAAAAAGTTTTAATAAAAAACTTGTTTTGAAATGAAACAGGTTTTTTTTTTTTTTAAGAAGGGGAAAAACAGTTTTTATAAAAAAAAGTGTAAAAAAACTTTTTTCCACAAAAAATAAAAATTGTTTTTAAAAGTTTTTTTGTCGTAAACACGTTGAAAATAGAAGAAAGAAAGTTTTTGTGTAATAATGGTATACTTGATTGAGGAAATGTGAAAACAATTAAATTTGATTATCGGCAAAAAGTTTATAGTTTTGATCATCCAAGGGCTAAAATTTGATGAGTTGCCAAGATGTTTCTAAATTTGGTTATTCCAACGTGAGCTCTTTTTGAGCAAATGTTGCTAACTTTATAAACCTTTTTGTTTTGATTATACCATTGTGGATGCTCTTAGAACAGGAGAAGTACTTTGAGGCATCATAAACCATAAAGTATCTCTCAAAGGTACCAATACGTATACTTTGAACGTACAAACATCACAATGGTGTGAATACGTCGAGTGAATATAGATGATCTTATTGTATATTGACATTCTAATATTAAATAATTATACGATTTCTTAAGACTAAAAATCAATTATTTTCCTATGTTCTTTTGTCCTTTTTTTTCCTCTCCGAATTAAAATATCAACGAAGATTTGCAAAATGTTCAATCGAAATTCTTAAAATTATGCAGGATTTTTTGCGTTTTCAGATTAGAAACCGACAAGACAGCAGATGGGATCTCTACGGAATTCAAATAAACAATACGTCGATTCATTGATATTCGTTGAAAATTCAAACTGTTGAAAGCTGTCCAAACTAATTCCAAGGTTGTTGAGAGAACTGATCAACTATTTGAATGCCGTCGATTTGCAATATAAACAACAGTTAAGACCGTCCAATATTATTTATTATCACGTTTTTATGTTATCGAGAAGAGAAGTACTAATATACATTCGATAAGTCTGAGTTTCCATACGTCAGTAGGTTTGTACTTGAACGAATGACAAGCCTGTTTTGGGTAACTTCGATGCATGATGGGATTGGAATGATTCATATCATTACTGGATTCACGTGGTATGAATGGGACTCCTAGTCTGCTCGATATTCGACGAATTCCGAGTACAGCTGGTGAATTCAAACAGTTCATTTACTATTGACTATGCTGTAATTCTGAACGAGACACTATTCCTGGACTGTACCCGTCGATTTCATCTTTGTAAATAATATCTAGGTTCTTATGTTCGACAAGGTGAACACGATTGCTGATGTGTTGCACAGATGAATCAGTTAGTGCAGCAAAATCTTATAAGTATTTTCCATGTAGTTGACAGAACTTGCAAATGAACGGAATTTGCACATATCTTATTGGTTTTTATTTTACACCCAAAAACAAATGGTTTTACATTTATAGGTTATAATCAAGCAATGTTTTTGCTGCTAGCGGGTTCCATAAAAAATATAGCAGATGATGTGGTGGTTTGGTGGAGTACATACTACACTAAACCACCACATCGTTTACTGCATTTTATTACGAGACTTGTTTTGAGTCCTGCAAGAATTATAAGAAATTATCTATAAATTTTAAAATAATATTTCTGTAGGCTCTATAAAACATTAGCTGTTACGGGTACTATCAAGTATTATTTCAAAATTTATAGTAGCAAGAAGGGCCCAAATGAACAATTTTGGTTACACGAAACCGAAAATAATATTTGTTGATATTTGCTAAAGCTGATTTTTACAAGGTCTCGCAAAACATTTTTTTAAGTTTTATAGATATTTTTTTATATTCTCGCAAAACCCCAAATGGGTTTCACAAAATACATGGCAAATGACATAGTGGTTTGGTGTAATGCATGTAGCATGTCTTCTATCTATTCACAGGCGCAAAATCGTTCATTGTTGTGAGTAATGAATGAATTATTTAAAATTGGTCATATATTTTGCATACAGAAATTTGAGTCATAAATTTTCAGTTGGTCAAACTAAAATAATAAAATGTGGCAACTTTTGAACTATTGAAAATAAGATAATAACATAAGATAAAAGCTCATCTGGATGGAGCAATTTCTGGATAAAAGGGAAAAAGGATTTTTGTCCTGTAGCTAATTTAATTATTTGGATTTAATATTTTTTGCAAAAAATAGACAGAATACGACAGAAATGACTTGTTTTTTTTTGTTTTGTTATAAGCATGTTTCAAAAAAAATTTGTTGGATTTCTTTTACTCCAAACACTCCTTTTTTTATCTGGCTCCACTTATTATTCTTACTATTTTTCAAATATCAAACCAAACTCAGCAATGTTTTGACTGGTTTGTCTCCTCGGTCATTCAATCTTCTTAAGAATGGTGACATTTTGCGAGAAAGGGCTATTCTTTGTCATTTGACGTTCTCTTAATTTCTGAAGAGGTTGTAATCCATCTCTCTTATATATTATTGCAGAATGAATTTGTAGAAATAGCCAAAATAAGACTCTATTGGTTGTGGTTGAATTCTGTATTGGACCGTGCGTTCAGCGTGCCTATAAATTTCATGTCACGTATATTATAGTTAGCTCTTTGTCGTGTATGAGGTAAGCACACAATACAAACTCCGATGCGATCGATGGGTACATCAGCTTTTTAGAGGGAAATCTTGCGATCGATGGGTACATCAGCTTTTGAGAGGGAAATCTTGGGAGGATATTCAGCGTAGCGGGTACATCATATTATGGATATTCTTTCGGTGCAGTGTTATAATTCTCTATTCATTATCCCGAAGGTATGACAAGGACAGTTAGTGGATTCACATTTATAGTTCGAATTGTACACAAATGCACTATGCTCTATGTTTTGGTATCTGAAATACAACTTGTCACTAAAAGTTTGAACGCATCCGAACGTTATTGTTTATTTTGGTTAACGTATATTTTAATTATATGTAACAGTAGGTAATACAAATGGAAAACCGCATAATTTAAAGGTACAATGTGTCTGTGGGTAAGTTTCGTTCATGCCTTTTCTGTGTTTGATTAATTACCTCAATGACATTCAAACTGCAAAACCATTTCATCCGTTTAGGTTATTTGTACCTGCAATATGATCTTAAAATTTCTATATTTTTTGAATTAATTGAATTAACAAATACTTTTCAGATCATGCGTATATGTCTCGAATGTAGATGAACATAATTATGTTTGTGATAAAAAGTGTCACCTACCAATACGTACACGACAAACAAACTGAACTGCTTCAGTAAATTGTGATTAGGTACTAATGCCTTAGAACACAATATGCTGCAATCTGTGAAGGATAAATTTGCCAATCCAGAGCAACTCATTTGTGTTTTTTCAATTTACGAATTCATAATCACTAAAATTCAAATTACTTTTAATTTTGCCTGAAGAAAGCATAAAATTTTCAGACTTCGCATTTGCGGAAATTAGTTTTGTACAGAGAATCTAACAATTGATATTTGTTTTGACAATAAAATGCGTACCTCTTTGAAGACCAACATGCAGTTTTATTATCTGTAAAAGCTTACATCTAGCGTACTATATTTTTGGCATGTAGTGTATTACCATCGCATACTTGTTTCATTTTCACTCGTTAAACTGGAGTAATCTGCACTGTAGATAATAAATAAAATTCTATATTACAGACTTAAGAATCGTGTTCATATAAAACGTTTAGATTGACCATTACATAGGATCCGATTGTTTGTTTTAATAATCATATCATACAAACCAAAATGCATTAGTACATAAGCATAGAATTGTATTATGACCACAGAATTCCATTATCTCTTAGTACGAAACAGAATATAATTTTGGTTATTTATACAAAATACGTTATAAGCTGGTTCCGTCAATCAGCAACATGCAATTGCTGTTAGGGTTAGTTTTTCTTCTTCTTCTTCTTGAAAGCGATTGCAAGCGGAAGATCATCCTCTTCTTTTGATGCATCGCAGTCTCCTTCAACAAATAATTGTCGCCGTGTTTTTTTGCGCGGTTTCTCAGTAGTCGAAATTGACTCACGAACATTTTTTACACTCTTTTCACGTTTTGTCCTGGACAGAATATCGTATTCGTGAACTGAATACAGGCACTTTGGTACCCTAGATTTTGCATAATTATATGCCTTGACTCGCACAGCATAGTTCACGCCAGGACATAGCTTTTCAATTGCTGACGTAGATAGCTCACCCTAAATTCAAATGCACCCTTTAGAAGCTATTGACAACAATAGGTTTGTATTATGCATAATATTTGTAATGGAACTTACCTGTTGCATGTTCTCTTTCATGTACTCAGCAGTAATACCAAACATCCCTTCAGCATCTCGCTGAAACACGGTAGCAGGAATAGAACCTGTTTTGTCCGATAATTCAATGATGAATTTGAGGCTGTGAAACATTTTCATGCCAATCGTATAATCAGTCTTTTTTAATTACTAAATCAATCATTACTTAGCATATTCAATGGAAAGATTTTGGAGGGGCAAACACTTACTTTACCACTCCCGGCGTGCGCTTTTTACAATGGTTGCACCAGAATGGATCATTACCCATTGCATCCGTTGCACGATTGCACTTTGAGCAGGTCAGATACCAAAAGTGTTGTGTTAAATCAACAACCTTGCAGGTAACTTTTACCCAGTAGAATTCTTGCTGCATGTAATTTTATAGTACTCATTGTGCTATTGCAATATCATATTGAATCGTGTATTCAGGAATTTAAAGCTGTACCTTGTCAACAACAGTCGGAAGTTCATTAACACATTTGAACTGATCTTTGTTCGGTGTATCAGCACGCAATGGGGTTACACTTGTATTTGTATCTGGCCCTGGTAACTTATCAATTTTCTTAGCATTTGCCATACACCTACAAAAGTATATAAATTTGGTTTTAGAACCTAACTCGTACTGTATGCGTATGTAGATGTTCTTACCAAGAATGTAATTTTCCAGCTGCTGGAATCGGTGGATTGAAAGTAAATATGCTGGAACCTTTTGTTGCAATTTGATACCCTGCAATGTCATGGCAATTCTACCCTCTAAGATCCTGAAGTACCATAACTATAACTTACCATCTCTAGTGGTAGAATCATATACAAATTACCTTGATACAAGCTTACCCTCATTCTTGTTGCCTGAACAACGGGGAACGGTCCTTCAAGCTGACGCATTATTTCACCTTCCTGTTCCACATACTGATCCCATAGCACAAGTGTTGCTAGAGTATTGCTATAAATTTTTAACACATTTGTGTGCGTAACAGTCAAGATAATCAGTAACAATAATGTGTAAGAGTTAGACCACTTGTTTAATTGCGCCAGCAGATACATATATCATAATAATAATACCATGTAAAACAACCGATACCTTGAATCAACAATAGTTATGTTTTGTACGATATGCTTATCTTTCGTGGTGCGCCTAGCCCCAATATCAAGTATAGCGAAAAGAACGTCTGTTGTGTCACAAAATTGGAACATTAGTAACTTATTGAGATATAATCGATAATAGCATGATGACTAAATATTTGAACAAACATACCAAAACCTCTTTTATTGTGAACGTATTCACCCAAATCTCGAAGCAAAACATATTCATATTTCACATGCCTAATATCGTACACAGCATCCGGGATTTCTTCAATTGGTGTTCGCTCAGATAGAGTCCATTGCAGAGGATTATCAAAAATCTGGAATTCTGGTACTGTTGTGTCTACTTTGGCATTACTTATTAAGTAACTGTGATATAATTCAAGGGCATCTTCAAGGACTGGTATATCTGTATTCCAGATAGTGCACTGCATCTTAGTACCCTACGCACAATATTGTAAAACTATTTTAGATCAGGAAATTAATTGCACCTTTATTAGACAAGAGCATGGGATAAATTACACTCACTTCAGAATCAATTAGTATGATTTTTTGATAAGTCTGACTCGTCGAAGTTATCCTAGGATAACCTCTTTCAATCACCATTGCTTTAACCGTCCAGTTCACCATTCCTTCTTTCACATCCTGAATTGCAAACAAATTTTCTGCCATAGCTTACACAACAGTGTTAACCTGCAATTACAAAGGTGCATAGTATTAATGGGAATATTTGATATTCACGCAAGGGAATTGTAGACACCCTATTTTGGACTTTCCAGAATAGTTTATTTACGGTCTTTGATTCCCCAATGATGATTAAGGTCGAGAACATACCGAGTTGTTTGATGAGTTTGAGCTTTGAGCGTCCCGAACCTCGTCCAAACCCGTTTCAAACCCTTGTCGAACCCTCAAGCCAGAACCAAATGCCCTCAGCACCGGAGTACGCTGGTGGTGGACTAGCGTGGGCTGAAAACACCGCCACAGTCACCTCTGGCGCACGCCACTCAACAAGTGGCGCACGCCAGTCAGCACCAGTCAAATCAACCTTTTCAGCCAGCTGGGCGGGAGCCTCTGCAGCCGCCTGACGTCAGCTGGCAGCCCCCCTGATCATTACTCCGGCCAGAACTGTTCCTTTCCCTTCCATCAAGCCAAGTCCCATGCATTTAATGCATGGGAGCTTCCTCCAATACTTGATCATCCAAACAGCCCCTAAGGCCTAAAACTGACCAGCCTCTCCCTCCTCCATAAATACCCCCTTTGCATTCATTTGCAAAGGGTTGGCATCATCAAGAAAGGGTTTAGCTCCATTAAGACTTCAAGCCCTTTGTCTTTTTCTCCATTACTCTCCTTTGCTTCCTTTCTCTTCCATAGAAAGAGTAAGCAAAGGAATACTCTCCACAGTCCTCAAACCTCACTACATCCATCCTTCATCCATCTCCTTTCAAGCTCAAAGTTCAAACCATCCATCAAACTCACAAGCAAAGGTATAACATCTTTTGCTCCTGTTTTCTGTTCTGACCCCTGAGGGGGGGCTGGCAGGGTCAAGGCTGGTAATCTATACCCGTTTGGTATGATCAGGTGGCGCACGCCAGTTACTTGTACCGTACGCCAGTCATGGCTGTATGGTGAAACTGGTGTGGGGATCACCGATCATCCTTATTTTGTCTTATTTACATTCTGATCACCCTGATGCATGCTAAAACAAGTTTACAGCTTTCTGTATTGTAGAACTGTTTAAGCATTGTACTTAGTTTTTTCCTTTCTGTTTCTTTGGAATGCCTCTGGGGGTCCTCTGGTCATGTTCCAGAGCCCAGATGGTGCAAAGCCAAGCGCTGACTGAGCAGAGTCAACTGGCGTACGGTACCATATACCTGCGTGCGCCAGTCGCCCCTTGGCCAGTGGCTGGCCCTTGCATGGCAACTAGGTTCCAGGCCTCTGATCATCCTCCCCTCACTGTTTAAGGGATTTTCTGTCTATTTGGTGGCTTTTAAGCCCTTTACATTGTCTGTAATAGCTTAGTAATCCATATTTAACTGCGTGGTTTGTCCTGGGTGTGCACTGGTCCTTTCCAGAGCCCAGAGGGTTGAGAACAGAAGCTGTGGTCTTAGGCTCACCGGCGCACGCCAGTTGTGGGGTGGCGCACGCAGATCATGGCTACATGCAGTGGCTTAGCCAGTGCAAGCAGGCTTGCTTCTGTGTGCACTACTGCACAAACAGCGTGCACTAGCTTGTCTAAAACAACCACAGAAGCTTGTTCTCAATCTATTATATTTGCTTAGATCAAACATCATCATCCATAAACATTTTGTTACATCTTTTGTATATAAATGCAACTTGTTTACAGTTTTAATCCCTATTAACTGTTCCCCCGCCCTAACTGGTTAAAAGAATGATCAAAT
>JACTNZ010000038.1:12500-15000 GCA_018127125.1 Rhododendron griersonianum
TATAGATCTTTTCTTCCATGAAAAAACGAGTTATTCGGGTAGATAACTTCAATTCTGAAATAAAGAAAAAAGCCGGGTCTTTTCTTTTTCTAGAGATATAGACTATCAACCTATACCACCACGGTTTCAGGTTCAGTTTATCAAAGTTACAATAGAATAAGGCCGTTAAAGCCCATGAATTATTAAGAAATTCGTCTATTTTTCTGAAAATTTCTTCTTTATCTTTCTTGTCCAAATCTTCTATTTCTAGGAGGTACTCGCGAGCGTAGATTACCACCATTATTAATAGATTAAGAGAAATTAGTTCTTCTTTTTTAATAAGTACATCAGCGACTCTTTTAGATAAGCCTAATTTGCGAAGAGGGATATATCGTGGATCCTCTTTCCCGAACACAATAAGACGGCAAATTGTTTTCTTTAGTGAAACCCACAATATACGGAAAAAACAGAAAAAAGCCAGAAAAAGAAAAATCTGTGAGATTGGGCGTATTTGTAAAATACGCCCTTGTATAACCAAAATTCTCATAGTGGTCCCTCCAATCCACTAAAAATATTTTTTATTGAAAAGAATATATTCTAACTTGAATATATAGTGATTGTCAAGTATATGATCGATGATATATCTTATTAGAATCAATTCGATTTCTTTTTTTATAAAAATAATAATCTAAACTTTTTAGATAGAAATTGTCAACTATATGATCGATGATATATCTTATTAGAATCAATTCGATTTCTTTTTTTATAACAATAATAATCTAAACTTTTTAGATAGAAATTGTCAACTATATGATCGATGATATATCTTATTAGAATCAATTCGATTTCTTTTTTTATAAAAAAAAGAATCTAAACTTTTTAGATAGAAATTGTCAAGTATATGATCGATCGTATATCTTATTATAATAGATTCTTAAATAATATGGATTCGAATCTAATCGCCCTATAGAAATATTAATATACAGATTTCATTTCAATTGGAATTTGGTTATTCACCATGTACGAGGATCTCTACTAAGCATCCATGGCTGAATGGTTAAAGCGCCCAACTCATAATTGGAGAGTTCGTAGGTTCAATTCCTACTGGATGCATGCTAATGGGACCCTCTACTACGTCTATAGAAATATCTGATTCTCTATCTTATTGTATATATATAGATTAATATTGTAATGTAATGAATATTCTGACTTATAGCTTCCTTGTTCGTCTCCTAAGTATAAGATAGAGATATATTTCTTTATTTCGAATTTCTTTATTTATATACGATATTTTCATTTATTTATTTATATACGATAGGTCCCGAGAATATTGTAATGAATATTCTGACTTACTTGATCTGACTTATAGCTTACTTGTTCGTAGACAAAGCGGATTCGGAATTCTCTTTCATTCCAAAGGCATAACCTGTATCCATGCGCTTCATATTCGCCCGGAGTTCGCTCCTAGAAATATATCCATCCCTGCCCCCTCACGTCAATCCCATGAGCCTCTTATCCATTCTCATTCAATCCCGGCGGGGGGGGCAAGTCAAAATAGAAAAACTCACATTTGGGGTTAGGGATAATCAGGATCGAACTGATGCCTTCCACCACGTCAAGGTGACACTCTACCGCTGAGTTATATCCCTATCCCTTCTTTGCCTCCATCGAGAAATAGAACTGACGAATTCTAAGGTCAAGAAAATAAACGCCACTATTCTTGAACAACTTTGAACCGAGCCTTCTCTTTGCACTATTTTATTTATATGAAATATTTTATTTATATTAAATATAATGGGGCAAATCGGATTCAATTGTCAACTGCCCCTATCGGAAATAGGATTGACTGCGGATTCGAGCCATAGCACATTAATTGTTATGTTCTATAACATTTATTTGTTATTCTTTTCTATTCTATATTCATATGAATTCGGAATTGAATAGATAAGAATGAAAAGAATAGAGTTAATAGGGACGATTCTAATAGTTTAGAATAGGGACGATTCTAATAGTTTATTAAATTCCTATGCATGTCAAATTTCTCTTATGTGAGCCCGCTTAACGGATCGGTTAGAGCATCGCATTTCTAATGCGATGGTCGTCGGTTCGATTCCGATAGCCGGCTTTTCTCTATTTATATTCGATTTTTTACATGATTGATGATAATATCGTTTTTTGAAATCAAACGAATATTCAAAAAACGTTTCTCCTTTTCCAAAGATTACTGAATTTTTTATTATGTTATAGGAATTTCCAACTATGTCAAGAAAAGTTTTTTCTATATATATAGAATAGAAAGGGTTTGGGTTTCATAAAACCGCACGATTTTCCCGATCGAAATCAAGGAGGTTTTCCATGAAGAAGATTTTGTTCAGCATGTTCTATTCGATACAGGTAGGAGAAGAACCCGACACGGATCAACCCCCTCTTCTTGCGCCAAAGATCTTATCATTTCCGAAGGAACTGGAGTTCCGTCTCTTTTCCATTTCTATTCAAGAGTTCTTATGTGTTTTCACGCCCC
>JACTNZ010000038.1:22500-25000 GCA_018127125.1 Rhododendron griersonianum
ATTGGCTAACTCCCCTTTCCCCTCAAAGGACTTCCCCGTCCTCCGAGTCATAGCTGTCATAGACAAATCTCTGATCAACGATAGAACAAGATCCATTTTGCATCATATCTAACTGATTCCTTGGTTCGGACCGAAGAAGCAATGTCACTCGATCATTATCAAACTGACTGCAATCTTTTTCTGTCCGTGAGGATCCCACCAGAGCGCCTTCTACTTCTAATTCTAATAGGCCATGAACTAGATCAGAATCATTCTCAACGAGTCTACCACATAAAGCCATTTCATTCCTTGTGTTCCAAAAGATCTTGAGCGACCAATCCGGCAGAACAACTCAAAAGATAAAGAAGTATCGTTAATTTCTTCATGCTCGTTCCAAGTTCGAAGTACCATTTGTACAAATAAGAATCCCCTTCCTTACATGATTTCTTCTTCATATAGATAGATATAGGATCTATGGGGCAATTACTTAGAAGTACATTTTGTGCAACAGCCCTTCCTATCTGATAGAAAAGGATCCCATGATCCTGAACCGATCTTACCTGGGATCGCAAATCCTAAGTTTGTCTATGAAGAGCGAGTATAATTGTATTAGTGTCTATAATTGATTTCTTCTGTGAAATACTAATTGATAGGGCCTCATCGGTAAGTGCTACAAGATCTCGTGCATCGGAATCCATGATTATAGACCCGACTCCATTACATTAGTATGGAACATTTTCTTTTCCAAATGAAATCTCCTAGTAGATGCACGAGTGAAAAAGTACTTTCGTTCTTGTGGAATAAGAAGCCTTCGTGCCTTAATGCACGTATTGAATTTATTCGGAGCTATTAGAGCGGGATCCACTTTGTCGGGAAGATGAGTCGAAGCAATAACAAGAATATTTCTACTTTATTAATCCCTGGAGAGATGCTTCGATAATATACCGAGGGATAAGAAGTCCTTCGACTTCCTCACATGCGTATCATGAATGTTTGGAATCGATATTATTATTATGCAAGAAGACAAAGGAGAGATTGCTTTTGCTAATTCGAATTGAAGATTGATATCAAATCGATCTATTTTCGAAATCGTAACCGTCTCCAGAGTTTGTCCCTATGCTATACGCCAAGGTAGCTGCTCCAGCTCTGTCTCAAAAAGGCCAGGATCGGGGAGATCCTTACTCTTAACAATTTAGCGAACACCCTCAGCAGGATCAACATGAGGAATCTCAGCATCTATGTCCTCAGTCTCCTCGTCAATACTATAATCATAAAAAAACCTCCGGGATTCTGGAAGGTATTCCCAAATAAGCTAATGAAAGGAAGACAGGAGTTTGTCAACAGGGATTTGACCAAATAGGATCGTCCAATTCCTATCGAATTTATCACTAAAATATCCGTAGAGTAATATTAAGGCTAAGCAGAGCGAAAAGAGTTTTGGTTTTTCAAGAGATGGTAAATCAAAAGGATTAGCCCCACACAAGGTTTTTTAAAAAATGATTGTCTCATAATGAGCAAGGGATATCCGTCTTTCTGCTAAATAGGATGTATTGAACTCATACTTCACAGAATTCATTAGCGACTTTCTATGAATGTCAACTAAGTATCGTAAGTAACTTGCTCCCGGTTGTTCCAGCATTAGAAAAGCAGAGTCATTGTTTGAGAAATGATCATTATGAGTCAGACTCAATAGAAGTGAACCAACCCCTTTTTATGTCGTAAAGGTGTAGAACTACATCAAGAAGTCTATGTCATCAGTTTCAATGAACTGACTGTTCAGGAGCCAGGATTCCGTTTTTTATCAGAAAATCTTCATCCATCCAGGTCTTTTCCTTTTGTTATCAATGAAATGAAGAGATCTCTTTACTTGTATGACTTAGATGTCTCGTATTTCTCGAAAAGGTGATTCGATTAATGGGATTTGGTATGGTACTTATGAAATCGCTGATATCGATGAGAAGGTTATTGAGAAGCATATTCCAATATTTCTTATGCAAACGTATTGATTTGAACCCATCAGCGGGACCCTCATCATTACTCAATAGCATATCGACGCCAAACTCGCATATTTCGTCTAATAGGTCCAGAACAATTATAATAGAAAGAGATTCATTAACCAGGCAAATAGAAATTTTTTCTTTCAACTATATTTCGATTGTTAATACGATAGAATAGATAAGGAACGATACTACAAAGAGTATTACACCGAGATATCAATTCAATTGTTTGTTGAACCTTGTGAATTGCATGAAAGTAGGATACTCAAAATTTCGGGGTCAAAGAGTTTTATAAAACGTTCTTGGTGGAAAAAACGTGAATGAAAGATCCCACTAAATTGAATTCGGTCCATGACTCTGACACATAACAAAAATTTTGGATCGCGCTCAATATCTCTCTCAATTCGAAAATTCAGAATCTTAATTTTAATTGATGTCTTTTTAGCATTTGTACCTCCCGCCAAAATACTAAAAAAAAAAAAAAAATAAACATAAATCAATGTTATGTTAATTGGATTGATTTA
>JACTNZ010000038.1:30000-42500 GCA_018127125.1 Rhododendron griersonianum
ATTATTGATCGTATTATAACGATGGATGATATTCTCCTACTAGAAGAAAATCTAGTTCCGGTGGGTATTGAGTTTACTTCTTTGTTTATTAATTAAATCTTTGTCAAAGTTCGACAAAAATATAGATGCTAATCCAGAAAAAAAATCGAGTCCCGCCGGGTTTGGGGTTTACTTTTTGGTTTTTTAAATATTATTTAAAGTTGTTTATTATAGATTGGATAACGGATGCAAATTCGGAAAAAACCCTAGTTTGGATAGAAGAAGAATTTACTTCTTTGCTTCTTAACTATGTGTTCGAATTCAACAAAAGTCTAGAAGATTTTCCAGAAGAAAATCGAAAGAAAAATCGAGATCCAAATTTCTTAGAATTCAAGAATCTAGCTGGGATGTTTGAGTTTAAAACTCCGATTATGCAGTGCTATAATGCTATAATAATAATAGTTTGTTGAAGGGTGAAAGGCGCTATGAAAATCCCCATGAAAATATAGATTTTCATCTAGACTTTCGTTCGGACGAAATCGACTTTCGAAGGGGGTTGAATTTGTTCCTTTATTGATTAAAGCTTTGTTTATGAAATCTTTGTTGCAATGTAACACACACTACAAGAAAAATCGCATTTTACAGCGTTTGAAAAACGCTGTTAAATGATATATACAGCGTTTTTCCGAACGTTGTATTAGCCGACGTTGTTAAAAGTCTTGGACATAAGACAGCGTTTTTTAAACGCTATAAAATTTGGACTTTAGACAGCGTTTTAAGAACGCTATAGAATGTAAAGTTTCTACAGCGTTTTAAAAACGCTGTAGAATGTAAAGTTTCTATAGCGTTTTAAAAACGCTATAAAATGTAAAGTTTTTACTGCGTTTAAAGAACACTATATTAGCCAATTTTTTGCATTTTTAAAAAAATTCTATAAATACCAATATATTAGCTTTTTCAAATAAGATCATTGTAATTTCATTTAAGAAAAAAAAATGATTTATTCCATTCGACACCAACTATATCCAAATGTCAATATACAATAAACAATTCAACCATTGAATAAAGATTCATTATATTAGCTTAGGAAACAATTTCCCAACAAAAACTACATAAAAGAGCCCGACTAATTGGACTCATTGAAAAATAACTAATATAATTCTACTTTCTTGAAAATGTAATCATGCACTAGGCCAACCATCTCATTCTGCAGATTTTCTTTACTTGAAGCTTACTTCTTTGCCGAGCTTATACCCTTTCTGCTCCCAAAGCCAACCACATAAATGTGCTACTTGAAACCCTCCAAAATATGAGAAACATGCCCGTAGGTTGAAGTTGTAGTTGAAGTTGTAGCAGCAAAAATCATCCCCGAAAAGATGCAGCACATAGTAGAAGTCCGAAGCAAAACAATTGCAGCAAGAGCTATAATAGACATCCACACCAAGCAAACAAAAGCAGGCATTACTTTCTTCCAATTTCTCCTTGCCTAGAAGATTAAAATTTGGCTGCCTGCATTTAGGAAAAAAAGGGGCTTAAGTGTCAGATTATGTAACAAGGTCCCGGGTTAAAAAGAAACTTATAACAATACTAAGCAAAAGAAACTAATGACAAACAATATGGATCCATTTGGATAGATAAGATCAATCAAGCAATATTTTAGTCATTCTAGAGTGGATCGAATCACCAATAATAAATAGAGAAGTTTCATAACCATTTGGAAAATTTAACCAACTTACAAAGAACGAAGTGTATAAATAAAGGTACCTTAAAGTGGAAATTGTACTTTACGCCTAAAGGGCTTTGAATCTTTAAATTCATGACCAGAAACAAATATAACTCATAATTATAGATGTACACTTCAATTTCAAATGCAAATGACAATACAAGACTGGCCATGTAGTACATTAATGACTAAAATTCCAAAGCCCAACATGCATTTAGCTCGGCAAATCATTAGTAGTAAACCATGACAAACTGCAAATTGCATGACTGACTAGAAACAGCTATGTATGGCATCCAAAAGCACATGCTAGCATATGAATAACCAATTTTGGCAGGGAATCAACCAAGAAAACAACCCAACAGTACATATATTGCATATTATACATTAATTCCTACTTAATCTTTTCTGTCATTTGATAAATACGAAGGCAAATTAGATTTCAAGGACACCTCAACTCACTCCTCAATACTAATCTTTGCAAGAGTAATTGTCCTCTCTTTTTTTTTTGAAGATAGAGTAATTGTCCTTTGACCTGCAATTCACGAACTATAAGGGTCATCAGAATGTAAAGTTAAGCATATAACCAACACCCCATACTTAAAATCTCATCATATTTCAAGGCATAACTACAACCTATCTATACTAATATATAAAGGGAGAACCCCTTTTAGTGTAACCCCTCACACCTGTAAAAGTTCATGACTAGTGTGTGTGTGTGTGTGTGTGTGAGTGAGTGAGAGAGAGAGAGAGAGAGAGTTGTTTACAAAGCAGAGAGAAAGTTGTTTACAAAGCAGAGAGAGAGCCTTGAGGGAAAGAAATTGGTGTTAGGGCGAGAAAGGAATGCGAGTTCAGGGAAACAATTGGGAAAGTTGTGAGCTTTAACTAATAAGTTGTTCAAAGGATCAAAGGACATTTAGGTACGAGACACACCAGTACACCATTTTGCAGCGCCCGTCATTAAGTATCCAAATTATAAGCCAAACTCTGTACAAAACTAAAAGGTCAAATGGACTTGGTTACACATCTATATACGCAAAAAGATATCAGAGTGAGTGCAGAAATCAAGAAAAGTACCAAGACTTGGTTACACAAACTAATTTATCAAAACTGGAGAATGGCGCGGTTTCCCTCATTTATCACCACAGCAAAGCAAAAAATCCAACTAATAGCAGCTCTAAAGCATACAAAACATGCTAAAATAGGCAAAGTTTTCCAGACTAGAATAGCCTTCATTGCACCTAATGACAGGAGAGTCATACTTTCGTATTCATCATAATCAATATGAATATGGTGTATCCTGTTCAACCTTTTTCAATTCCATCTACAAATCATACAGTAAAACATCATTGAGCAAAAAGAATAAAATAGGTATTAGAGAGTACCAGCTCTGACAGTACTTCGGGGCCGGGCATGTCCTAATTTGGTGTTGGCATCCAGAATTACAATGAACTCCGCATCAACATTTGCATGATTGAGCCAATGCAGGACTGCAGTAGGTTTATTGATTGCAGGATACCTGATGTGGCACATATAAACTGATTAGCATCATATTCAACTTTTTGTATTGTAAAAAATGTACCTTTGCCAACCTTTGGTAGCATGATGTAAGTGCGCAATAATTAAACACGTCCAAATATCAAGAGAGTTGTTTAAACTTTAAACAAGCTGCGCAATAATTTAGTTCCAAGAAAAAATTGCAACGGATTCACCTCATTTGTACTCTTCATGTAGGGTAAATAGTGAATCTAATACATTGAAATTTTTTAATACTACAAACAGATAATGTTTAATAGGTACCTTTTGTGACCAACATGACGAGATCCAAGCAGCTACTAAATTAGAGCTTTAATGATATTTTTGAAAGTCCTTACAAATGCTACAAACAAACAGTAAGTCACTGAGTACAGTTGGGGTAAATCAGACAAGGGGAGTTCATCAACCTTAGTTTTTCCGAAGAAGTCAATAAGTAGAAGGACAACAAATACGAAATACCAAAAAAGGAAACAAAAAAAAAAAAAAAAACATAGGGCAGCAATAGAATTACCAATCACCTGTTAACGGATGTCGACTCATGGATGGAACATAGTGGGTGGGAGCCAGATCACGGCCCTTATAATTCTTTAGGTCCTCATCTGTACAACTGAGAAGCCTCGTGATATTCCCAGGTTGGCCACTCGTATAGAAGCTGTGAATGAGTCCCACAGTTTGCCAATCAAAGTAAGGAGTACACTCTGGAAAAAACGGTGTGGATTTTTGGATGCGGCTTCCCAAGTTCATCAGAGACCTGTTGTTGCAACTCATCCTCCTTGGTTCGCAAGGTATCCGGAGTTGGAAATTTAGGCCGAGTTAGGTCAGCAAAAGTTTTGCTCCTTAAGAGGCCCAAGTATTTTGACCACTTTGGCTTTGGGCAGCCACGTGTGGCATGTTGTAACAAAAGACCCTCAATCAAAGTGTTAATACATTCTATATTCAAGAAAAGTGCTCTCCGTCTATTTGGATCAGCTTCCATTGCTTTTATTTGCACAGAAAATATGCAAGTTTCCAGATCACAACCGAAGCAGAAAAAAAATTGAACGTAAATAAGGAATTGGAATGCAGTCCATGGATAAGACTACCTATTAGTCTCAACCCCTTAATGATTAATAATAACCAAGTGAGCAACACACTTTATAAGTTGATTGAGCTACCATGCATTGAGCCTTCAACACTCAACCCCAAAAGACAAACCCTCCTGCTTGTTTCTTAGGTTGGTTGTCCTCTACGAATAATCTTCACTCTTTTATTTGAATATCAATCACAGAACAAGATGGAATTGACAACTCTTCAAGAATGTCGTGAGTCGTGAGACTCGTGACCAATGCGAATAATCAAACTTGTAACAGGAAATCTCACCAATGCAGTTTCTCTTCCAATCAGTATTAGGAACTAGGTCAAGTTACCATCAGTAGAGTTTGAAAAGAAGGTAATTCACTGAGTGACTTTATCAGTATAGTTTCATATTCAGGTGATTACTCAAGTGTCAAATAAAAATTAATGTGCTAGCATCCATTAAGCATGCCACAAAGATGGGAAAAGGTCCCAAAAGGGGATTGCCACCAATTTTCTCGTCAGGTTCAAAGTTTTAGTATACAAGAAAGCAGTATGGACTACAGAGCTTACAATCACTAAATCATATGGTTGAGGTCCACTAAAGGAGACCTTACACATTTTCATACAGTTACTTCACAAGATTAACAAGAGTAGTAAACAGACAAGATAGAATTAGAAGACATCCTTTTTAAGACACAAATCCCATAATTTTACAAATGCCAACACAGGTATTGTTCTGTGCATATAACTTACTAACAGTAAGCTAATATGGCCATAATCAACACTATGGAGCAACCAAATAATCAGGCATAAATATGATATGCATAAAAGGGAGTCAACAAATACAGTCATATTCAGAGCAGCATCGATGCAGCACTGATCGCAAATAACAACAAACAGAAGCAGCCAATATGTACAAAACAGAAGCATAGAGTAATGAGGTTATCTATCATCACATAACTCAACCATATGTACACAACAAAAAGAAAGTTTTCATTTCAATTTTTCAACAGTCGTACACCCCTCGGGAGTGGTAGAAGTGATTTCCAAAGATGTCTCATAAAACAGCTATGTCACACGAATGGAGTTGGCCCCAAGCATTCTTCATATCATTAATTTTCTACCATGGTTTTCTCTAAGTCTACAGAGTTCAGTTGCACCACTGGAATGCATGTTACCTTTCAAGGATAAACATGAAGTAGTATTAAACACCCAATAATAAACACCCATTGCTCATATAGCTAACAAAATGAGTATTAAATTTTAAAACCTATTAAAGTAATAAAAAGGAACCAAACCTTTCTCATATTGTATCAACTCTGTTTTTAGATAAAACAAATCCCAAAATGGCAAAATTTGAAGCCATCCGGTTGCCTATAGGCCCTATACCCTGACAAAATACTTGATCAAGAGAAACCCAATATATGATGTTTGACATTCTATTGAATGGAACTAGAGTAGAACACTCTCAACAAGTCAAGGTATCAATTCTTCTCCGTGAACTCATAAATTACTCATAAGCACATAATGAAATCCAAGCCATATATACAATTATTTGTACGAACCAGGAGTTTATGTAGGGCTAGATAAGAGAACTAGGTTTACACTTTGGGTTTAATTTTTGGAAACAACTGAGGGTTTTCGAATCTGGTTTTCTCTAGAAAAAATCTAGGGTTTTCTGAAATTGGTAGTTATAGATTTTCCCGTATATGTATAGCAAGAGAGAGAGGGGAGAGAGAGAGAAAGAGAGAGGGAGAGAGAGAGATGGCCGGATTTGTAGCGTCTTGTTGCTACTCGTGGGTTCTCTGAAATTGGGCTTGATTTCTGGAAACTTCTCTTGCTCGCAAATGGCGGAGATTGGTGGTGCTTAATCCTCGTATTCCTGTGTCACGACACACCTACAGATCGACTAACAGGGGAGAAGAAGGAGAGTGGGAGGAAGGGGGAAAGGGGGAGACGAAGGTTTTCAAAGAGAGAGAGAGACCTTGTTTGTGTCAACACCTTTCTCGATGGTGTCAAAATCTGAAGATCTCCTCACCCAATTTGGCGTCGCCAGCTTGATCGAAACTCTTCATTTCTGATACAATGAAAGAACTGAGCCGATTTCTGAGTTTCAACGCCAACGAAGAAGAAGATTTGCGGGGGTGTGCGATTTAGGGCTTCAAGTAAAGTAACTTTTGTGGAACGCTATTATTTACTATGAACGCTATAATAATTTCGGCGCGAGTTTTTCCGCCGCTCCTTTAACACTGAACGCTATAATTGATTTTCTTTCATAGCATTTGTCACGCCCTCGATTTTGGACATAAATAATAATAACATTTGAAATACAGAACTCTCACAATCGTGTTTACATTACCCCAAAATACATTACAGTTTCCAATTCTTCAACTGGTCTACAAATACAATCTTCCAAATTACAAAACCATAACAAGATTTTCACTTTACAAGAATAACAAGGTATTCATCAAAATAGCTTTACTTGATAATGCCCGCCTGCACTCCGAACTTTCCATGACCATGACCTGCAATGAACCTGAAATGGTAGGTTGAGCAAACACGTGCCCAGTAGAGAATTCTATGCACAAGCTGTATGAAAATGTGACGATTTATGCGATGAGAATGAATGATCTCCACTAACAAACAAAAGAGACACAGGGGCACCATAAAGAATCAACAAGCTACGACTATGGGATCCTATGCTTCTTAAGACATCCCTAACCATTCGTACGTCATCTCGAAGCAACATTAAGCTCATATCATTCTGAATAACCACGACGACTTCTCAACCCTTTTATAACTACTTAAACGAATGCCACGAACAGTCTTATTATTCAATGCCATTGCCATCGAGCCTCTTTTCATGAAAAGAAAACACTCCCGTTGGGTTTCCGAAATAATTTTGAGAAATACTCTCGACCTCCGCGGGTCGAGCTCCGTTGATTCTCTTGAATACCGGAATCCGTTGATTTGTGCCCAAATACCGGAACCGTTGATTCTCTCAGGAATACCGGAGGATTTTTCATAAAAATCCCTTTTTCAAAACCAAGTTCCTTTCTTTCAAAAACTTTGATGGAATCCATTGTTTATCTTCTCTTTTCAACAGTTACAATATCAAGCAGCTCATAGCCCAAACAACAACTTAAACTTCAATAAGTCAATTACGACTGCATTCATCATATGAGACATTCAACTGTATTACCACACCTTGCGTTACAGTGAATTCTCTCCTCCTGGGTTTCCGCATTACCACACCTTGCGTTACGGGCCCTCTAGAGTCTCCGCATTACCACACCTTGCGTTGCAGGACCCTCAGTTCAACATTCACATCTCACACAACACATATACATTATCAATTCGAATTATAGGATAACAACACTTTTCCAAGTCACAATCTTTCATTCATCGTCATTCAAGGTATTACAACTAATAACCATGTTCTATTATATGATAATAAATGTCTTAAGTTCACGTTATTCCTCTAAGCTTATTACGACGCCCTATGCCTCGTACCGAACTTATAACAACTCTACGACACACCACCGGCTAGGTTATAAACAAGAGCCTATAGAACGAATGCCAAAGAAACCTAGGATGAACATTCGAGACGAAGCACGAAGATATTGATTACCCTATTGATCACAAGCGCCCCACGTTATACCTCATATCCAATAATACGCAATAACCTCTCTGCAATATGCATTCTCTTCCTACCATTCACTACGTCTAGTCATAGCACCTAACATACCTATAGCATGTTTCACCTCAGGCCACAAAGACTCTCAAGCACCACCAATCCCACAAATACGCTTGATTAAGTTTGTCTAGTAAGACGCTACCCTTTCTATACAACGAAAAGCCAATGAGACGAAGATAATTTAAGTAAACCAAAGGAATTCATTTAGGCATGCTAGAAATAGGTTTGGAGGTGTCCAAACGGGTTTGGAAGTGATCGGGGGCCAAAGGAATGAAGTACGAAACAAATGCTGAGAAACTGCCCATAAGCATCTGGTATCGATACAGCCAAAATAGCTGTATCGATACAGGATGCAAATCAGCCAAGTCCATCCTGTTTTAACTGGGTATCGATACGGCAAGAATCCCGTATCGATACGGAGAGGTTTCGAGCAGATTTTCTGCAGATTTTCAGAAAACACAACCCAACAATAACCAACATTCTAAGGCACGATCAAGGTGCATAATCAACATATAAACACACAACAAGTGCAAGAAATCCCTACCTCGATTCAAGGAACGAGACCCAAGAAACTCGAACGAGCCCTAGCTCCGAATCTTTGGAAATCAACCGAGATCTTTCTCCCGAGCCTCACCCAACACGATACGAGCCCGGAGTTGCGTAGAGGAGGTGAAATGAGGGTGGGTTCTTAAGGTGTTTGAGGTATTTGGGTGAGTTTTTGAGAGAGAGCAAGATAGAGAGAGAGATCGGCGTGAGGGAGAGAGAGGAGGCCGGATGAGAGAAAATGGAGAAAGGGGATAAATGCTCTCCTACTTTGCACACACACACCTTATATAGTCCCATATCTAGAAATTACACATTCACTCCCTCAACCTTCTATTCTTCCACTTCACTCCCTAATTCAAATATCCACCAAACAAACTATATTCTCATAATTAGCCAATTAATAAACTTTTCAATAATTAAAATAAAAACAAAAATTTTACGGGTCTCTACAACCTACCCTCCTTAAAGAAATTTCGTCCTCGAAATTTAATAAACCGAGTTCTATCCTGCCAATCAACGTATCAACATACTCCAATCGTGTCACTATCCACCACACAACAATTCAGTAACCATCAAATACATATCAAAGATTTACATCAATCAAGGCACAACAAAAATGAATACATCTGTCTAACTTCGCCCTCTCTTTCTTATGTAAACTCGCGCTAACGGCATTGACTTACCTCTCAACACTTGACTACGCAAATTTAGGACACGTATCGGGTTCTCACCATGGACACGTCGACTTCTAACTCGAGTTCGAATCTTTCTAACTCATGCAATGGATTCTGCTCGTACATCCTTAATACTCGTATATGCAATGCATCACAAATGCTCAAAAGTTTGCGGCGACACTTCCAAACGGTACTTATCTCTACATACGATCATCTATCTCGGCACTTAGATCTTACCTCTAAATACGACCCGATATCCCAATTGACTTCCCGAGACCTCCATCTAGAAGGAGCGGTGATCAAGCGCCTCTTCTAACTGGATTTCATCGGTTGTCGCCTGGTTATCCGAAAGACACGTACCGTATCCAATACCTAATCTCTCTTTCTAGTGGTGAACGCTTCCTTTTCTTCTTAAGATGATACGAGCTTCAATGCGGCGATTCTCTACGAAATACGTGAATCTTCCCATCTCGAGTGACTACAAGTGACGATAACAGTCAACATAATCCTGATTATCTTAAACGAGTCAAGCGAACTCCAAAACTCAAACAAAACTTATCAAGTATACGAGAACGATAGTAAGGTACCCGAATCTAAAGGACACATGAGATCTTTAGAATGGTCAGATAACAAACTTGTCGAACAACTCATGATAATCCGAGGCAATCTTAAAACAATCGATCATAACTTTACTGGGGACAAACACAAAATGATGAGATAGATCTCTAGTGATTAAGCCCTTCTAGGTTGAAAATTTGTTCAATACCAGATTCGAGCCATACTTCGAACAAAGTGAAACTGAGTGTCACAGATTGAACCATCATATGCCTCTCGAGTTGAGGAACCACTACCGAATCGAATAGCACCGAAGACAACTATCACCAGTGGTTTCAAACTGAACAAAAGTAACAAATGGACTTCGAGAGATATGCCACCACAAGATTTGGCTCAAATTTTGACATAAGAATTTGCGCAGGATGATACATTCCAACAAATAAATCGATAGGTGCAACAAGGAAACTCAACCCAACTGAATAGCTCTAGGCTAACAAACAGATACAAGGTGGATACGAGCAACAATAGTAACAAGTCTGAGTTTAACGATTCCAACAAATTTGTATGCCATAAGGTATGCGACCAGAGATTGAGCTTAATAGACTAAAATAGCAATACGAGAACTTGCGCAGACCAATTGTGACAGACGATCAAACTGATAGTGCAACAGAGGGATCTCAACCGACCAAATAAAACTTATATCAAGCAGGATAATGTCAGAATAAAACTTCGTATGGGATACCGGAAGCAGTTACCAAGAGCTATAACTGTTTAATGGTACGACGAACTTCACGAAAAACTAATTACGATACAACTCTAATCAAAATTTTCAATTTGGCCAACGAAATAGAGTACTTAAAGAAACAACGCTTACGGGTTCGCTTTTGAAATACCAACTACTACCATGGATACAATCAACCTCTTCCCAAATCACATCTATCCTCGCCACACGCAAATCAAAGAAGTCAAAGACAACACTTCCATAAGGAACGATTAACCCCTAATCTTCAACAAATGTGATCTATCAATGTCTCTCGACACGCATGGACTAAGATTTCTTACCTTTGATTCCAAACACGAAAAAGAATGGTGTCCACAATGGGTGAAGTGTTTCCGAATCAAAAGCATTGCAACGAAGGAGTAGAACAATTTGGAAAAGGTGATACCTCAAACAAGTGACGTTTCTAAGAGCTAGAGAGTAGTAGGAGGTGGTAGTTTAACTACGGAACTGCATCTGTTGTCGATTTGGTGTACGCTTGTACGGCTGCATTGAACTCGACTCACCATGTGCTCCAGATCCCCGAGGACAATTTCTCGCAAAATGGCCAGGCTTGCGGCAAATATAACAATGCTTATCGAGCTGTGAGACTCTCTGATTCCCGGATAAAGTAGGTAGCCCAAAACGAATCTGATTCTGTGATAGCTGACTTGATTCCCTTTGTCTTTTCCTCCCTTGACTTTTGACATTCCTGGCGACGTACTTACGCTAGCGGTTGGTAGTCTTTGTGCGTTCTGGGGTTGTGGCTGGATAGCGATTTGTCGAATTCCTGGCTGCTGTACTAAGCCTGACTCTTCTTGCATTCTCTTCTTCTGAGGACAATTCCTCGCGAGATGGCCAAATTCCCCGCAAGTAAAACAAGATCTTTGAGCCCTTTGGCATTGAGAACGAATATGACCAGGCTGACCACATCGGTGACACACAATCTGACACTTAAGGAGAACTCCCGAAGTTTCTAAATGAAATGGTAGTGTGAGGCCTCGCTGGCCCTGCGTAGACTGATCTAGTTCCTCTGGTTTCTTGCTTCCTAAACTTTCAACACCCTCAAAAGATGATCTCACGCTAACGACTCGATGCCTAGCTTCCCCCACATTCACACCGCCTTGTACACCCTCCAGAATCTCAACACCCTTCGCGCACTCAACGATCTCAGGAAACATAATCTCATCCCTAGTATACTGACTCGCCTCATTCTCCCCGCACACACTACAACCCAGGTTATCCTGATCCCCGGTCTCACCCCACCTAACTTCACGTCTCGAAAACATCCTACTAAAAAAAGACATAAGAAAGAGGATCATCAGCATTAATCACATCACTATCAAATGCAAGGCTCCAACCTTTCCAACATGAGGTTAACAACTATACACCACTCTACCACAATACTTATGCAATGATACATCGATGGACTAATGTCACTCATGCAATCACACATGTGGTTTCGTAAAAAGATGCAGTGATTTTTGAACCCATGAGACTAAAAGTCTCCCCACGGTCTCTAGGTATTCAAACCTAGTCGCTCTGATACCAATTTGTCACGCCCTCGATTTTGAACATAAATAATAATAACATTTGAAATACAGAACTCTCACAATCGTGTTTACATTACCCCAAAATACATTACAGTTTCCAATTCTTCAACTGGTCTACAAATACAATCTTCCAAATTACAAAACCATAACAAGATTTTCACTTTACAAGAATAACAAGGTATTCATCAAAATAGCTTTACTTGATAATGCCCGCCTGCACTCCGAACTTTCCATGACCATGACCTGCAATGAACCTGAAATGGTAGGTTGAGCAAACACGTGCCCAGTAGAGAATTCTATGCACAAGCTGTATGAAAATGTGACGATTTATGCGATGAGAATGAATGATCTCCACTAACAAACAAAAGAGACACAGGGGCACCATAAAGAATCAACAAGCTACGACTATGGGATCCTATGCTTCTTA
>JACTNZ010000038.1:52500-70000 GCA_018127125.1 Rhododendron griersonianum
TTCGAGCCCCGTCAGTCCCGACGGATCCAATCAATCAATACATCAATTCAACTCCCTCTTTTCTATGAAAGCTGGTACAGAGGATAGAGCCAGATTTCATTCCCAAAGGGGATCTTTTTTTTCTTTCCCATTTCTCATCAAACAAATAGATGAAAATTTTAATTACTTCAACTAGAAACCGATTGATGGGAGAAAGACATACGTGGATTAGTACAATTCTTGGTAGCATTATATTCAGTATTCCAAGAGATAGAGATACTGGGTCTGATTTTTCGATTGCTCCCGATCCAGGGAACAGAATATGGAATAGAGTACCATATATTTCCCGGGAGCACATACACAAATAGAATTCGTTTATTGTACAGCCCAAAATGGATTTAATCGAAATCTCCCCCCTGGACTACTTTTCTTTTCTAGATTCAACTATCTTCTTTTCTGGCTCTGATTTTGTGTAACCTCAATTATTAATTTGAATTTGAAAAAAAAAAATTTCATTCAAATTGCATACTGAGCTTTTGATATATCTGTCCCAGTACTAATAATCTAAGGAAGAAAGATAAAAGAAAGCTAAAGATCAACCAAGGACTTCACCCCTCTTAGTGAGGGAATGCAGAATTTTTTCCTTCCTATTTTCCATTTATTTTACGAGTTTCATCGAAACCCAAAAATTGATGGAATATTAGATGCTTTCTACCGAGATTCATCTTTATCACAATTCTTTGTATTCCAAGAAAATTATATCATTAAAAAACGTAGTTTAGAACTTAACTTCTTTCTTTTTCCCTTTCACTCACTTCTATTGTTTATTTGGGTTTGTGAATAATAGAAGTCGAACGATGGTCAGAAGATACTTCATCTGATAATGATACAAGGAAGGAGTGGGGTAGGTTATAGAAAAAAAAGAATGGAACAGAATGATAAAGAAAAGAATTCTTGATTGGATCAGGAATCCTATTTTGTATTAGGTCTGGATAAAAGATCTTCCTATGGTATACTATTCAATTCTCGACAATGAATTGATTTGATAGGTCTGATATTGTTCATGATATTGATCCAATTTAATAATATCATCGAGAGTTAATTCATCCATTGAATTTAGAGGCGAAAGTTTTATCATCTCTATGGGATTAAATCCCGAGTTATTGTATTGTGAGGTAAAAAACACTGAGATTATGGAAGTAAATATTCTTGCATTTATTGCTACTGCACTGTTCATTCTAATTCCTACAGCTTTTCTACTTATCATTTACGTAAAAACAGTCAGTCAAAATGATTAAAAATTCCTATTCATTAAAAAAATTTGAATGAAACGCGACTTTTGAGTTCTTATCAATGATTGAAGAAAGAAAATGAAAAGAATTCCAATTTCGTGTCTTAAATGAAATGAGCAGACTCGAATCGGCAGTATTCAATGCGAATAGTATGGTAGAAAGAAATATATGAATCGTTCTTTCTACCATACTCTCTATTATGGTATTTTTAGAGTGTATACTCGATAATAAAAGTTTAATATGGATAACTCTCCAATATTATCTGCATATATGATATGCAGATATCTATTCCATATATGGAATGGACATAGAACCCAATTCCATTTCTTTTCTACATCTATTTGTTCCGATCAATCTGAAATAATTGAAAGAGGGTTTTTACTCTTATGTTTCTAATTCTTCGATTTCTTATTATTTCCAACATGAATCTCCGTATCTATTGAAATAATCAATCAAGGAAAGTTTCTTAATAATAATAAGAAAGTGGTTTTTTCGTTTAGCATTTGCAAGAAGTAATTGATTGAGCCATTGACAGGGCTTCTACGGGAGCTTCTTCGAATAATTTAGAAAAAGAATAGTAAATCTTATCCATTTTTAACAGAGTTTTAACGCTTGAACCATGAGATGAAATGAGTCGATAAAGCCTAAATCCAATTTTAAAAATAATAAAACAAGTGAGAAATGCACAATATGCGACTCTCCCAAGGCAAGATCTTTTTATACTATCTCGTTAAACAACCACTATTTCTATATCGTTTCTCATAGAAAGTGTGTATACACTTAACAGAACAACTTCTTCTTTGAACAGTAAGGAGGGAAAGAAATAAAAAGGGGTCCGGTCTTCCTCATTGTACATTTATACTTCTGGGAAGAGCCCATTCGTTCAAATAGAAAATTTAGGAAGAATTTGGTTGGAATAAATTTCCTATCATCTGTATCCCCTTTCAAAATACAAACATGGGAATCATTGAAATATCTCTTTGATTGAAAAAGTATTATTCATATAATATATTAATTACACTAGAATCCAATGAAATTTAAAAATGACGCTATTTTGATTTGGTTTTAAATCGTTAAAAATGCTTTGCAGAACGATCTAAAAAACAATTGATACAGTTTTTGTCATCAACTCAATTAAATTAGTAGTACTTCTAGAGTCCACTTCTTCCCCATACTACGAGTGAAAGAGAAAATGTAAAGACTACCATTAAAGCAGCCCAAGCGAGACTTACTATATCCATGTGAATTATGTCCCCTATTTTGATCAGTATTAAATAATTTTTACATTATTACTCACTAATAATAGTCGAATTGATGGGTCAGAGTCAAAAAGGAATTCGGACCCAACACTCTTGATGAACCAATCCAATAAACCCATTTATAAAAAATCTTTGTGTTATTATAAAATAATATTGCTAATAAAATATATGTTGGATGATACAAATAATCGTGAAAATGAAAGAGAAAGTAATAATGAAATAAATAATGAAATAAGGGAGCAATAACCTCTTGTTCCTATATGGTTTCGAATCGGGAAAGATTAAACACAACAATCAAAATAGAGGGTGACATTTCAAAGGAATGTTACTAATCGAATATGTAGGAATAGACTAATTTATTCCTATTCTTTTTTTTTTGTCGACCTTTATAATAATTTATATAAAGAAAAAGCATAAAAAGATAGATCACTATCTATTCCATACCTTTATTTCCCATTTGATCGATCTCCCAATTGTCTATATGAAAGAGTCGGGCGGAAGTTAATTATGTTCTTTTCTTGACTGGGGTTTTGTTGAAAAGAATTTATTTTTGTACTTAAAAACAATCAAAATTATCCATCCAATCAAATATTGCTTGGATGCCTAAGCATTCAGAGACTGTACTGAGTCTGTATATAAATTGCAGCCCTTCTCTCCCTAGAATCTTTCCTTGCATCGAGGATTCGTGGATTTACAATCCTTTTAAAAACCCCCATCAAACCTGATGCTTAGAATCAAACAAGTATCAACAGTCCTTTTTCTTTGCTTCTGCTGGGAAATAATTGGGCTAGTTATATTAGCAGAACAGAATAGGAGATTTCGAGTCTTTTGTTGATTAGGCGACACCCAGATTTGAACTGAGGAAAAAGGATTTGCAGTCCCCCGCCTTACCACTCGGCCATGTCGCCAAAAGGATATAAAATAGATGAAATCTTTCCCCTTTTGGGTTAAAGTAGTGAACTTCTTTTTTTATTGTACTTGCATTTTGTATCCAGTTTTACTTAATCCTTTTCCTAACGGAAATCCTTCTTTTTTTTGATTGGATTTGATTCACTCCTTCGATTGATTGTATAGTATCTCAAAACACACAATCCCTAAAAACTTCTCCTCCCTTTTCTATTGAAAAAATGTGGATTTTAAGTCACAAAAACCTAAATTCACGAAAAATTGGAACCATTAACTATTGACTGCTGACTGTTAATTCAGCAGCGATTCTTGGATTTGAATCTCCATTTTTGTTTTCCTACTGACATAAGAAAATAAAAATGGATATAGAACTCATCAATATGGATTCTTTTCAATAAAATAAAAAGTCCTTCGCAATTGCAATTATAACAGCAATTATAAGTATATGTAAACATAAGTATATGTAAACCCGAAAATATAAATTGTTACAAAGATATCTACATGGGGTATTTTTTTTTTCTATATATTGTCTATAGAGAATTCTCCAGCAATTATCATGCTTCTATTTTTCATTAAACAAATTGACATTGAATAAAAAATAGAAATTTGGATAGAGCACGACCCCCACTGCCCCGAATAGAACGACAATAAGTAGGAAGAAGGATCTATATTGATAGCTATATCTACACATGTTTAATAAATACAACCCCTCTTCTATACCTCACAATCGTATTTTACAAATTCGACTAAAAAATAGGTAAAATACCTTTTTTCTCTGCGAATTTTTTTTGAAGAATGGAATCCACGAAAGGGGTTAAGTGCAAAAAAATCGACTATATATTGTTTCTTATTTTTTTTATGGTTATATATCAGTGAAAAGATCAAATACTGAATCCGTTTTTTTCTGGTAGTCAAGCAGATTCGAATATGGAATAATATAAAATGTAAAAATAAAAAGAATTCTCTTCAATCAAAAAAAAAGCTCTAAATTCTATACTATAGGGTTGAATAATTGAATAAATAAAATGGAGGAACCACTTTTATGGTTAAGTACCAACGCGGCAAAAGTGTGTCTTTTTTCCTGCTCGCTCTTAGAGAGTTCTCGATGTTCTCTTTCTTGGTTTGTTATCGAAATTGTTTATAAACGATCCCGTTTTACCATTTTAGGGAACTCTTTGCCGTTGATAATTTCCTTCATTTTCTAGTCGTGTGTCAACTATTTTGATGTTAAAATGATGACATAATCATACGGTTAAGATAGATCTAAACCATCATATTATGTAAAAAAAAGGAAACAAAATCAATTTTTTAGTATGAATTTTTGAGTATGAAAAAACTTGACTTTGACTATCTGGCATTGAGCATTGCGGGCTTAGAACTGGCTCCTCGAATATATACTTGTCTCAGTAGAGAAAATATATATACCTTACAAGATCTTATAATAGCAATCGGAAATCCCGACAACCTTCTGCAAATCACAGGTTTGGAGAAAGAAGATCTAGAAGAGATCCGCATAAAACTACACCTTTTTAATCAGAAATACTTCGGTGAAAACTACCGTTTTTGAAATACAATCGAAATTGTCTTGTTTATTCAATCAACTAAAAAGGGGAAAACCCACTCTACAAATTTCATTATATCTCTTTCTAGGATCGTTCTATTTCGTCTGGTATTTCGTAGGAATAAAAAATAGACAGATAGAGTACAAAATCTCTTTTTTTCTGGTATTTTTTTAATTTATTAATATATCTATAATTATAGAATTATAGAAAAACTAGTAGAATATATTTTCTTTGTTTCTAGACATTTTACCCATACCTTGAAAAAATAAAAAATTGTGGTTGAAAGGGTTAGAGTAGCCAACGCCATTGGAATTTTGATTTTAAACATTGGAAAAATCCGTTTTGTTATTAATAATAATAGACTAAGGAAAGTTAAAATAATAACTAAACGAAATGAAATGGTTAGACACCACCAAGACATTAGATATTGTTTGTTGAGGATTAAAATATTACGATTCTCTACGAGAATGTATGCTTCCCTCATTAGAGCAAATATATATACCTAACAGGATCTTATAATCGCACTCGGAAATCCCGACAACCTTCTGCAGATCCCAGGTTTGGGGAAAGAAGATCTAGAAAAGATCCACGTAAAACTCGACCATTTTTATCAGAACTACTTCGTCGTTCGGCGAAAACTACGCTTTCGTTTTTTAAAATACAAACAAAATCCTTTATAAACGATCTCGTTTTACCATTTAAAAGGACTCTTTGCCGTTGATAATTTCCTTAATTTTCTAGTCGTGTATCAACTACTTTGACGTTAAAATGATGACATAATCATCCGGTTAAGATCGATCTAAACCATCCTATTATGTATACGATTCAACATGCCAACGATTAAACAACTTATTAGAAATACAAGACAGCCAATCAGAAATGTCAGGAAATCCCCCGCTCTTAGGGGATGCCCTCAGCGTCGAGGAAGATGTACTAGGGTGTATGTGCGACTCGTTTAGATCATGGGATGGTACAAAAAAGAAAGAAAACCATTTTTCCATTCTCAATGATCAGTACCACTAAATAGGATAAAATCGAATAAGCCCATTCACTATAGAAAAATGATAAAATCTAGCATATTCCTCTAGTGTGTAGGAAATTTATGGTTTCCATTGGTGCCAATCCAATCACCTCAATTTAAGATGAGAAACAATTCCCCATTGGTATTAAATGGTTATCCATTAAGCGGGGAAAATCCTATGTTAAAAAAAAACAGAAAGATTAGACTCCCTCTCTTGCAAGAACGGACTAACAGGGTCAGCTACTGTGGGCACACGCCCCAAAAATCCCGTGTTTTAATGCATGAAATCCTGGGTGCGCCCTTATCTTGCGGAAAGCGCGGCGAAGTGCTTCGCAGATCAGAGAGTCGCCACTCGGGTTTTGCGGTTAGTACCCAAGAAACCGTTCTTTTGAAAATGTTTGGACCACGTCCGTTTGGTTTTGAAAAAGGCTTTTGTAGACTGGGCCGTCGTCACCTTCGATCTTGAGGTTCGGGAGCCAGATTACGAGAGGGGAAGGGTTTTATGGCACCCCCCTCGCCCAGTCCGGAGACCGGTCTCTACTCAGGCGTTTTGTAAAACATTCGCATTTCTCTCTTTATTTGATCATTCTTTTAACCAGTTAGGGCGGGGGAACAGTTAATAGGGATTAAAACTGTAAACAAGTTGCATTTATATACAAAAGATGTAACAAAATGTTTATGGATGATGATGTTTGATCTAAGCAAATATAATAGATTGAGAACAAGCTTTTGTGGACGTTTTAGACAAACTAGCACACACTGACTGTGCAATGGCACACACAGGAACAAGCCTGCATGCACTGGACGAACCACTGCATGCAGTCAACTCCTGCGTGCGCCACTCAAAACTGGCGTGCGCCGGTTAACCCAATACCACAGCTTCTGTTCTCAACCCTCTGGGCTCTGGAAAGGACCAGTGCACACCCAGGGCAAACCACGCAGTTAAATATGGATTACTAAGCTATTACAGACAATGTAAAGGGCTTAAAAGCCACCAAATAGACAGAAAACCCCTTAAACAGTGAGGGGAGGATGATCAGAGGCCTGGATGGAAGATCCATGCAAGGGCCAAGCCACTGGGACAACGATAACAGGCGCACGCCACTAAGAAAGAGCCGTACGCCAGTTCTCTCTTGACACCAATGCTTTGGCATTGCACATTCTGGGCTCTGGAATAGGACCAGATGGACCCAGAAGGCCAAACTAAGCAATAAATGTAGATGGAATAGAAAGCAGTAGTAAATACAGAAAGCAGAAGGTTGATTTTGGCATGCAGCAGGGTGATCAAAGCTTAAATAATGCAAGAAAACAATGATCCATGATCCCCACGCCAGTTCTGTGCATACCACCATGACTGGCGTACGGTACATAAGTACTGGCGTGCGCCACTGATCATTGTATACGGTTCTTGAAACCTTGCCAGCATTAGGGCCAGGACTGGTATAGATTACCAGCCTTGACCCTGCCAGCCCCCCTCAGGGGTCAGAACAGAAAGCAAGAGCAAGAGGTATTATACCTTTGCTTGTGAGTTTTGAAAGAGAGCTTGAGCTTTGAGCTTGAAGATGATGATGGATGTGGATGTAGTGAAGGTTATGGACTGTGGAGAGTATGTTCCCTTGCTTGCTCTTTCTATGGAAGAGAAAAGAAGCAAAGGAGAATGAAAAAGAGGACAAAGGGGCTTGAACTCTTTAATGGTGCTAACCAACCCTTTGAACTTGGTAACCCTTTGCAAGAGTGAGAGAGGGGAGTATATATAGGCAAAAGGGGCTGAGATCAGTTTGGCCTTTAGGGGCTGTTTGGCTTGGCAAAATATTGGAGGAAGCTCCCATGCATTTAATGCATGGGACTTGGCTTGATGGAAGAGAAAGGAACAGTTCTGGCTGAAGTAATGATCAGGAGGGCTGCCAGCTGACGTCAGGCGGCTATAGACGCTCCCGCCCAGCTGGCTGAAAAGGTTGATTTGACTGGTGCTGAGTGGCGTGCGCCACTTGTTGAGTGGCGTGCGCCAGAGAGTGTAGTGACTGACACGTGGCAGTGGTTCCTGCGCACGCTAGTCCAATCACCAGCGTACTTCAGTAGGGTTTTGTTGAGGCCATTTGGTTCTGGCTTGAGGGTTCGACAAGGGTTTGGACGAGGTTCGGGACGCTCAAAGCTCAAACTCATCAAACAAACTCGGTATGTTCTCGACCTTAATCATCATTGGGGAATCAAAGACCGTAAATAAACTATTCTGGAAAGTCCAAAATAGGGTGTCTACAGTAGCCCCCCTTTGACGGCACTTGGAGCACCATTGTTTTGGTACAAGTAACGTCAAAGGTTTCTAGACACCCTCTCAAGGCTATCCAGAAGAAATAGAAAAATGCGGACATGTATTTAAATGTACCATCCATTGAGAGATTGAAGACGGGCGGACCATCTGAAGATTGTTGGGAAAAGAGTTTGAACTCTGTTGGAAAATAGGGATGGGTGGACCATCATTGAATGGTGAGGTGGACTCTCCTGGGGAATAGTTAGTTGTGGATGGATCAATGCCACTAGGGATCAAACCTTCTTTGGCATAAGCCAACGGTTGAGTCGGACGGACAGACCGTCATTGATTTGATTTTGGATGGACAGACCGTCGTTGATTTTAGAGTTGGACGGACAGACCGTCGTTGATTTGAAGGTTGGACGGACAGACCGTCGTTGATTTGAGGTTGGACGGACAGACCGTCGTTGATTTGAGGTTGGACGGACAGACCGTCGTTGATTTGAAGGTTGGACGGACAGACCGTCGTTGATTTGAAGGTTGGACGGACAGACCGTCGTTGATTTGGACAGGACGGGCTGTCATTGCTGGGGATCGAACTATCTTTGGCACAAAGAATCCCAACAATCACGGGTAGGTCGCGTCAGGTAGGTTAAATTCCATCTGTTGGGAATCAGAGCCAATCTCCTTATCATGGACCATCCGAGGCAGAGCAATAAGACTGCTGGAAGATGTGTTACTTGTAGACCAATGTGGACTAGGATAGGCGAACGGTGTTGTAGACTGATTGGACGGGCAGACCGTCGTCGTGGATCGATCGGACGATATTCTGATCGCCGTTGAGAGGGTGAACGCGGGCAATATTCTGATCGCCGTTGATCGGGGTGAACGCGGGCAATATTCTGATCGCCGTTGGTCGGGGTGAACGCGGGCAATATTCTGATCGCCGTTGGTCGGGGTGAACGCGGGCAATATTCTGATCGCCGTTGATCGGTGGTGATGACATGACTGATCATCGTTGAGAGGACGACATGGCTGATCGTCGGTGATGACATGGCTGATCATCGTTGAGAGGACGATATGGCTGATCGTCGGTGATGACATGGCTGATCATCGTTGAGATGGACGATATGGCTGATCGTCGGTGATGACATGGCTGATCATCGTTGAGGTGGACGACATGGCTGATCGTCGGTGATGACATGGCTGGTCATCGTTGAGATGGACGATATGGCTGATCGTCGGTGATGACATGGCTGGTCATCGTTGAGATGGACGACATGGCTGATCGTCGGTGATGACATGGCTGATCATCGTTGAGATGGACGATATGGCTGATCGTCGGTGATGACATGGCTGATCATCGTTGAGATGGACGATATGGCTGATCGTCGGTGATGACATGGCTGATCATCGTTGAATTTGAACAGGACTGGCTGTTGTTGAGGATAAAGCTAACCATGGCACGGATAGTTCCAACAAATCACGGGTAGGTCGCGTCAGGTAGGTTAAATTCCATCCGTTGGGAATCAGAGCCAATCTCCTTATCATGGACCATCCGAGACAGAGCAATAAGACTGCTGGAAGATACGCTAACGGTTTGAATTGGAAGTTGGACGGACAGACCGTCGTTGATTTGAAGTAGGACGGATGGATCGTCGTTGATTGGAATAGGACGGATAGATCGTCGTTGATTTGAAAACGGGACGGATGGATCGTCGTTGATTTGAAAATGGGACGGATGGATCGTCGCTGATTTAGAATTGGGACGGATAGATCGTCGTTGATTTGAAATAGGACGGATGGATCGTCGTTGATTTGAAATTGGACGGATAGATCGTCGTTGATTGGAATTGGACGGATAGATCGTCGTTGATTGGAATTGGACGGATAGATCGTCGTTGATTGGAATTGGACGGATAGATCGTCGTTGATTGGAATTGGACGGATAGATCGTCGTTGATTTGGAATTGGACGGATAGATCGTCGTTGATTTGGAATTGGACGGATAGATCGTCGTTGATTTGAAAATGGGACGGATGGATCGTCGCTGATTTAGAATTGGGACGGATAGATCGTCGTTGATTTGAAATAGGACGGATGGATCGTCGTTGATTTGAAATTGGACGGATAGATCGTCGTTGATTGGAATTGGACGGATAGATCGTCGTTGATTGGAATTGGACGGATAGATCGTCGTTGATTGGAATTGGACGGATAGATCGTCGTTGATTTGGAATTGGACGGATAGATCGTCGTTGATTGGAATTGGACGGATAGATCGTCGTTGATTTGGAATTGGACGGATAGATCGTCGTTGATTTGGAATTGGACGGATAGATCGTCGTTGATTTGGAATTGGACGGATAGATCGTCGTTGATTGAGAATAGGACGGATAGATCGTCGTTGATGTTCGGACAGGCTCTGCTTGGGGAAATAGCGAACCGGGATGGAAGCATGGATCAGGGCAACATGGGCTACCTGCCGGGAATGGGCCTCAATGCTGATTTGATTTGATTTGCCAATGCCACAACACTGATGATAGAAATGCCTCAACGCTGGTTTGATTTGACTTGCCAATGCCACAACATTGACTGTAGAAAATGCCTCAACGCTGGTTTGATTTGACTTGCCAATGCCACAACATTGACTGTAGAAAATGCCTCACTGCTGGTTTGGCTTGATTTGATTTGAAGCGATCTCCTGCTTTTGACATTTGATATACAATATGCAACGATAATATATGCTAAACACATATGTACAAATTGAAAATGCAAGGGCAGACTAGGGCGGCTTCTAGAGAACGGGACGACACAAACGACGACCAGGACAATTTTGACGATCGAGGGCTACCACTGAGCCACCCTTTCGCTTTACTGCTTTGATTTGAGTTGCGGGCCTGCAGGTCCAGTAGGTAACTTTCGAGTGGGTTAGAGGTTTGCTGCTTTGATTTGAGGTGCGGGCCTGCGTGCCCAAGTAGATAACTTTTGAGCGGGTTAGAGGTTTGCTGCTTTGATTTGATTTTGCGCTGGGCCAATGTATCCCTCTGTTCTTGACGATTTGCCGCTTGCTTGGACCATGGACGCCGTAGTGGCGTTGTAAAAGTTGCATCATTCTTGGTTCATTGGAGGTAGAGTATAAACCAATTGCTAATATCCAACTTGCATTGACGAGCGAATCGAGTTGACACACAGACGTACGCACACGTATAGACTGCCTAGCTCGGAAGAATGGGGAAGAAGAGTCCTAGGATACAATGCAGACTCTCTGACACATGGGCAATAATGAAATTTTGGGCATTAACAGGCCAAAATCCAAAATATCCCTAGATAGGTGAAACTGACACTCACACACAGTCAAATATGTACAAAGGCCTGTGTGAATAACAAAACAGAGAAGAAAGCCCCGGAATGGGCAATAGACCGGAAAACTAGAAAAACGTCGCAAAGATGGACAAAGTACGCAAATGGAACGACTCATATAGGCCCGGACTGAAACCGACACCTCCGCACAGTCACATTAGGCACATATGACCTGCACGGCATAGAAAACTTGGCAAGAGCCCTTAAAACCAATTTCGAGGCACCGAAACCTTGGTTTTAACTTGAAATTCCCACCGGGGGTTCAAAATCGTTGTTAGGCGTGATGGCTGCCGACTGCTGTCTGCGGCAAGAATTGAAGAAGCGCGCGCAGGTTTGAGACCAACGCGTGTCACTTTGAGAAAACGTGCGTGAGTCTCAAACTAGCGCGCGTGACTGAAAAGCTGCGTAAATTAGACTTCGCTGAACTTAGAATAAACTGTGAGCCCGTTGGGGCCTCGTAAGCATTTCGTTCTGTTTTTGATGCTTTTCTTTTCCTTTTCTTCTCTTTTTTTTAAGGCTTTTGCTCAGCTTTGAAATTGAAGTAGTAGTTTGAAATAAGATTGAAAGACAAAGGGTTCCCCCTTCTGTTTCTGATGAAGCTTGTTCTGTTCTTGACCCTTCTCGACCCTTGATGTGTACCAAAACGCCAATCCATGGATCCAATTGATAGAATATGACCGAGTCTTAAAGAGAGACTGCCTACGTATCCCACATTTGGGGAATCAGGTCAAAACGTAGTTCAGGCCAAGGTTCACTCGTGTGTTTTACCTCTCCTTTTACGCTCTAACTTTTGCCTAGTGCCGCCTTCTCAGGTTTCCGGCCTAGCGAGCTTTCGACTTTTTACCTATTTATTTTTGCCTAGACCGCCTCCTTAGGTTTTCGGTCTAGCAGGCTGCTCTAACTTTTGCTTGGCACCGCCCACCCTTGTGGTTTTCGGCCCAACGAGCTTCTCTCAGGGAAAAGTGGCTCTTGAATTGATCCAGGTTGACTAGAGTGTTGAATTTGTTGTCGTCGAGATTGATGATCTTTGGCTGCAGCCCCAGATAAGATGGCTTTTGATAATGCATGGTCCTGACTGCTTCAGTTGAGAATGCCTCGCCCCAGGCCACTTTTGCGCCTTTTTAATGTGCGCTTGATGGGATGCCGCTGACGCTGTTTTGAACATGGTACGAGGCCTGGAGCCTTCTGAGCTTCCGCTTTCTAGCTTGACATCCGGTGGCAGGAGATTTGATACTTTGTCATCTCATGATCGATGTCAGGCGTGTCTTTTTGTGAAACCATGCCAAAATGTCGAAGGTTCTTCGAGCCTGTCTGACTAGGTGCAATGTTCCTTTGGGGACAGCGTTGAGCCAATTTTGAGTCATCCGGGGATCTACCTCATCTTTCAAGTTTATTGAAACTACTTCTTCTTTTAATAGGCCGAGCACGCCTTTCGTCTTCCCTTTCGGCGAGGGAACACATTTCCTTGGGGATGACCCCATCGAAATCTATCCCTTCGTCGTCAGGGTCGACACAGTTTATTCAAAAGCCAGCAAAGTACTTAGAAGCAAGATAGTGCATATCATAAAGAAAGCCCCACGGGGTTGCCAAGTATAGCAAAAGACTCGAATTGAGAATAGAAGCTACGACATGGAGGGCCAAGAGGCACAAACTCCGACTCAGAGTTAGACTAAGACGACTTGACAGATACTGTGTCAGACTCAGACTCAAAAGTGTGCAATGCAAGCTAGACGCGATTTGAAAATGCAACTTTTATTGTTACCCTTTGCTTCCTCACAGAGAGGTAGGACTTGGAGGACATGGGGCCCAAGCAACAGCACTTCGGCTTCCTCAGCTTCTTTGACCAAACCTACTCAGTGCTCCCATGAACAAGGATCCCCAAATTGTCAGTCCGCTCATTTGCTTGATCGATCCGGTCCTCAACCAGTGCTTTCCAGTTTTCAGCCCCGTCTTCTATTCCGCACCCTGCAGCCTCGGATTCAGAAGGGATAAACACAGTTGGTTTGGGTTGAGTTTCTGGGACAATGCAGAGGGTTGGGTTGAGTATGGTGGAGCTCGGGTTGATTTGAGTGGAGGTGGGGTTGATTTGAGTGGAGGTGATAGATATCTGACCAACCAGAGGGTCAGAATTGAGTTGGAGCAAGGAGCTGGGACTGTCGTCAGGTTTTGATGGGAGTGGGGGTGGAATAGTGCCATTATCGATGAGATCTTGAACGGCATGTCTGAGGCGATAACATGCATTGGTGGAATGGCCAGGCATTTGATGGTAGGTGCAGAAGTGATTGGGGTTGTGGCTAGCAGGGAGAACCTTGGGCAGTGGAGTTGGGGTTAGAGGCCTGATGGAACCGGCATCGAGAAGCTTCTCGTAAACTGAGGCCAGAGGTGCAGATAAGCATGAGAAGGTCCTTGGCTGGCTCCGACGACGAGATTGAGGGCTCAAGGTGGAGCCTTTGCTTGCTTTGTACAACACTGCGCCTTCGACAGGGTGCATTCTTCTGCCTTTGGGGGCGACTTTGAACAGAGATTCAGCATCCTCTTTTGGGTGAACTCTAACCTCATGGAACTCGGCCAGACTTTTGAACATGTCTCTTGAGCACGGCTTGGTTCCGATCGCGGGAGGGTGACAGGCCTGAAGAGGTTCTTTGACTAGCCCCGGATCCGGCTTTGATATGATGGAGGTGAAAAGGTCAAACAGCCCCTGGACCATAACCATTTGTCTGTCCATTTTGAGACCCAGTTCCTCTACAGCTTTCTTCAACTCAGCCAGCTCTGTTTGTGCTGCCATTTTGGATTGATGGTCGAGGAAGGTGATATGGCAGTGAAATACCCCCGGTAGATGCTCCCAAGCAGGTTTGGCTCTTCTTTTTGGTACTTTCTTTGACGGTGCAGCGCCCAAAGCTTGACAGTAAAGCAATCGAAGGCTCAGGAAGTGTTCCTGCAATAGTTTTATTTGAAAGGATGCAATGTACATGTTGTCGTTGGTGTCCTCCTAGACTCTAGAACTAGCAGACAAAACCGTTTTATGACAGCCGGACGCTGCCAAGATCCTCGGATTTCTTTTCGACAGTGTACCTTGAAGGGATCGACTAATACTAAGAGATGTCGAAACAGCCTAAGCCTTTGACTATCCCGCTTTCGAAGTTTCAATGTTTGAAATGGAACAACTCGGTGTTGACGACATGATACTGTAACCAAGAGGGCGTAAGCAGCACTGTGCCGGAGCCTTGAATGGTGTAAGTGTTTAGCACCTTTAACCTGGGTGGTATGAGCATCATGTCATGTCTCCCGTCGTTCCTAGTTTTCTGCTTGAAACCTCGAATGGGTTTTAGACAATGACTTAGAAAGTCTCGATTTCCCAAAGTCTCGTTGACCCAAGGAATTGGAAAGTTGATAACGTGCACCATCACGATGCACGACTCGTCATCGGTCCAGGCAACGCCCTAGCAGGCATAAAACGGGTTTGAAAGAGAGACAACCCTAAAAGCCGCCCTAGCATGCCCCTACGCAGAACGGTATGGATGTATGTACAGGCATGCGATATGGAAAGCAGTAACACATAGACAGTATAATGGGTTTAGATGCAAGTAATCCTACCCTGTGGGTTCCTGTCTTAGTTTGAAAGGTTCTATTGCTTTGTACGCATGGCGAGGCTGGTTTTGGCTTAGAGGGGTTCCTCAGACTAGAGATGTTTTATACCTCCCATCGCAATGCGTGCAGCAGAGCAATGGTCAAACGGTAATACGTCTCATCATCGTCCAAGGTTGTTGGGCATTCGAGGACCCCGGGCTCCAGTAAACTGTGCCGGTTACCCAAAACACCTCAACGGGGCTGATAGAACACCGATGCAAATGAACGCGCGTCGAAAGAATGATCGAGAGAGGGAAACGCAATGCTTTTTTAAAAAATGCCTTTTGAAGCTTGGCTCACTTCATTAATCGACACTTGGAGGAAACTACATAAGCGAACAATAATAAAAGCCCCAGTGCGGAGTGGTCGGATGTAGAATCCTGTTACGTTACCATTCCGTTCTTCAGCAGCGCGGAGCGTACTGTTTTGCCAGACTTTTGAGAAATTGTTCATTCATGTATTAATTTCCAAATGTTGATTAATGTAATGTCCCCAGCAGAGTCGCCACTGTGGGCACACGCCCCAAAAATCCCGTGTTTTAATGCATGAAATCCTGGGTGCGCCCTTATCTTGCGGAAAGCGCGGCGAAGTGCTTCGCAGATCAGAGAGTCGCCACTCGGGTTTTGCGGTTAGTACCCAAGAAACCGTTCTTTTGAAAATGTTTGGACCACGTCCGTTTGGTTTTGAAAAAGGCTTTTGTAGACTGGGCCGTCGTCACCTTCGATCTTGAGGTTCGGGAGCCAGATTACGAGAGGGGAAGGGTTTTATGGCACCCCCCTCGCCCAGTCCGGAGACCGGTCTCTACTCAGGCGTTTTGTAAAACATTCGCATTTCTCTCTTTATTTGATCATTCTTTTAACCAGTTAGGGCGGGGGAACAGTTAATAGGGATTAAAACTGTAAACAAGTTGCATTTATATACAAAAGATGTAACAAAATGTTTATGGATGATGATGTTTGATCTAAGCAAATATAATAGATTGAGAACAAGCTTTTGTGGACGTTTTAGACAAACTAGCACACACTGACTGTGCAATGGCACACACAGGAACAAGCCTGCATGCACTGGACGAACCACTGCATGCAGTCAACTCCTGCGTGCGCCACTCAAAACTGGCGTGCGCCGGTTAACCCAATACCACAGCTTCTGTTCTCAACCCTCTGGGCTCTGGAAAGGACCAGTGCACACCCAGGGCAAACCACGCAGTTAAATATGGATTACTAAGCTATTACAGACAATGTAAAGGGCTTAAAAGCCACCAAATAGACAGAAAACCCCTTAAACAGTGAGGGGAGGATGATCAGAGGCCTGGATGGAAGATCCATGCAAGGGCCAAGCCACTGGGACAACGATAACAGGCGCACGCCACTAAGAAAGAGCCGTACGCCAGTTCTCTCTTGACACCAATGCTTTGGCATTGCACATTCTGGGCTCTGGAATAGGACCAGATGGACCCAGAAGGCCAAACTAAGCAATAAATGTAGATGGAATAGAAAGCAGTAGTAAATACAGAAAGCAGAAACTGGTTTTAACATGCAGCAAGGTGATCAAAGCTTAAATAATGCAAGAAAACAATGATCCATGATCCCCACGCCAGTTCTGTGCATACCACCATGACTGGCGTACGGTACATAAGTACTGGCGTGCGCCACTGATCATTGTATACGGTTCTTGAAACCTTGCCAGCATTAGGGCCAGGACTGGTATAGATTACCAGCCTTGACCCTGCCAGCCCCCCTCAGGGGTCAGAACAGAAAGCAAGAGCAAGAGGTATTATACCTTTGCTTGTGAGTTTTGAAAGAGAGCTTGAGCTTTGAGCTTGAAGATGATGATGGATGTGGATGTAGTGAAGGTTATGGACTGTGGAGAGTATGTTCCCTTGCTTGCTCTTTCTATGGAAGAGAAAAGAAGCAAAGGAGAATGAAAAAGAGGACAAAGGGGCTTGAACTCTTTAATGGTGCTAACCAACCCTTTGAACTTGGTAACCCTTTGCAAGAGTGAGAGAGGGGAGTATATATAGGCAAAAGGGGCTGAGATCAGTTTGGCCTTTAGGGGCTGTTTGGCTTGGCAAAATATTGGAGGAAGCTCCCATGCATTTAATGCATGGGACTTGGCTTGATGGAAGAGAAAGGAACAGTTCTGGCTGAAGTAATGATCAGGAGGGCTGCCAGCTGACGTCAGGCGGCTATAGACGCTCCCGCCCAGCTGGCTGAAAAGGTTGATTTGACTGGTGCTGAGTGGCG
>JACTNZ010000038.1:77500-85000 GCA_018127125.1 Rhododendron griersonianum
TAACAGAATTCAATATTCTGTTAAGTAGTTTATAAATAAATGCTCTTATTCCCATATTTACGACCCCCTTTCTATTTTAGTGTAATAGTTTTTTTTATTTATATCTAATATATTAGTTAATCCTGATTTGACATGAATAGTATTATTATTTTTCTCGAATAACCGAATACTTTTGTTTGTAAATACTGCATATTTGATTCCATTCATGGTACATTACCCCTTTACTATTTTTTTTAGACGTTTTGATACAAATTTTCGCAGACCTCTCAGAGAGAAATTCTGAGATAAATAGTCCTTTTTGTGCAATTCCAGATGTAAGGAAAGTCTTCGTATCTTATTGGTAAAACGTAATACTTGAAATTCAACAGATCCCTGGTTTTCTTCCTTTTCTTTTTGTGAAATAACGGAAATAAATGAATTTTTTACCATAAACCCCCTTTTTTTACAAATATGTATTTATTTAGAATAATGTATTTAATCGATTATTGAACCCTATAGAATTAAGACAAAATGAAGAGAATAGAATGTTCGTATAATAAATAATATTGTATAAATTATACAATATTATTATAAGATTTTTTTGAATTATTCGATTCGGATTATCTTCTAAACCTTACTATGAACGACAAAGTATAGCACTAACATAAACCTTATTGCTTTACTCGCTACACACGACGACGGCTTGATGAATACGCTGTCATCGAAACCGAAATAAGGGGGTTTAAGCTGTACTACTGTCATTTTCATTTCTTTTTCAATTATTTTATTTTATTTTAATTGAATAATGGGTTTCCATAGATTCTAGATATTGAATTTGTATATTAATATTTCAATTTGTATATGCTCTAACTTTCCCGACCACACTATTTTGCTTTTTTCAAAGATACTATCTGAAAAATGATGAGTTGTCAAGTGGAACGAGAAGGTTCTTAGGTTGCCTTAAAGGCAACATAACATCAAGCCTTTCAACCAATGATACGAAATTCATTTGAACCTCGCCTTTCACTTCCTTCACTTTAAGGCTATGCCATCCTAAGGTGCTGCTAAATGGAAAGATCTTAGCAATGTCCATGAAAGATGAAATTCGTTTTATTTGCCCAATTTCCCGCAAAAAAAATGCACTCTTTTGACTAATATTTTTAATTAATAATTAAGAATATTAGTCAAAATAGAATTATCCGCTGCCACCAAAGAAAACCCTATTCTTCGTATTTTTACTTTGATTCTGATAAACCAATTACTTGTTGACTACAAATTTCTATCTTATCTTATGCAGTTCCGCACGATAACAAAATTCAGTTAAAAAATATATATTTTTTTTTGAGGGGGTCGAAGTAAAAATCAATAGAAAAATAGCCACTTAAAGGGGACAGTGCGCACGCTTTGGCACTCCAGGTTACTAAAAAAATAAGCCTTGCCAGTAGAATTTTTTTATTGGTCTCCTGTATTATCTCCATCTGGATTATCGTCTAGATTTTTGTTGAAATATAACAAAGATTTAATAAACAAAGAAGGAAACTCAAAACCCATGGGAATCCGATTTTCTTACGGATTTTCATCTAGAAGAAAATCTAAATTTTCTTCTAGATTAGCATCTAGATTTTTGTCGAACTTTGACAAAGATTTAATTAATAAATAAAGAAGTAAACTCAATACCCACTGGAACTAGATTTTCTTCTAGTAAGAGAATATTATCCACCGTCATAATACGATCAATAATTCCATAATGTTGGGCTTCTTTTGCTGACATCAACCGCGTTCTCTTCAGGTCTTGTTGTATAATATCGTAGGATTGCCCCGTTTTTTCTACATAAATCTTGCAGATGTAGTCCTCAATACGACAAAGCGCGTTCATGTCCTTCTGCTTCTGACACACGAACTCAAACTTACGTAACTCATCATACCTCTTTTTCCTTTTCCTTTTCATTCGAAATTTAGGTCTCTGAATCAGCACCCTAGCGCGAGGCTCTGCTAGGCGCATGTCTCCTGAAAGTAGGATAAAAGATCCCACTGAAGCAGTCATTCCACATACTATTGTATTTATGTTTGTTGGCATCCCTTGGATTGCCTCTTGTACTACAATTGCAGTTGCTGGGTGTCCGGCAACGCAATTGTTTAGAAGCAAATTTACAGGTTGGGTATAATCTTTCATAGTCAGATGGAAAATAATAGATGTTATCAAATATCCCCTTTTCCTAGTCACTTTTCTTAAAAAAAGAACCCTTTTGTACAAAAGCATACTGCCTAACTTAATCCAATATTCTTTTTCTTCTTCGAAGTCGATTTCTTCCTCTTCGAAGTCGATTTCTTCCTCTTCGAAGTCGATTTCTTCCTCTTCGAAGTCGATTTCTTCTTCTTGTTCTTCTGGATCCTCAAAAGAAGTCACATTTGTAATCTTAAGTGGCATTTTTGTTACCTCCATGGTCCTTGGGATAAAATTGTATAGTTCTATCCCCTACCCAGGGATAGAACAAAAAAAATGGTTAACGATACGATGATACTGTATAAGGAAAATCTCGAATTTGGATCCAAAATTAATGTATTAGTGTGACCTTATCCGTGTGCTTATTCTTTTAGGCATTCTTTTTCTGATCTGTCTTTCGTCCTTGCTTTCCCGGTTCTCCGAGACCCTTTTTTTACTATCATTTCTGGTTTCGCGGGAATACCTGTATATGGTATACAATCTCTTCCTCGAGAATTAATTCGAGGCATAGTCTAAATACATCTCTAGAATTAAAGAGTATTGGGGCCATCCGTCCTTTCCCTCAACAAAAACCTGTTTTAGTTCTTGGCGTTGGATCAGAATAGCCTGCAATCTCAGGGTTTGTTTTGTCTCTAACCATATTTTATATTTATTTTTTTTTCTTCTTTTCTTTTTTTCCATTTCTTCCTCTTCGAAGTCGATTTCTTCTTCTTCGATTTCTTCTTCTTCGAAGTCGATTTCTTCTTCTTCGATTTCTTCTTCTTCGAAGTCGATTTCTTCTTCTTCGAAGTCGATTTCTTCTTCTTCGATTTCTTCTTCTTCGAAGTCGATTTCTTCTTCTTCGAAGTCGATTTCTTCTTCTTCGATTTCTTCTTCTTCGAAGTCGATTTCTTCTTCTTCGATTTCTTCTTCTTCGAAGTCGATTTCTTCTTCTTCGATTTCTTCTTCTTCGAAGTCGATTTCTTCTTCTTCGAAGTCGATTTCTTCTTCTTCGATTTCTTCTTCTTCGAAGTCGATTTCTTCTTCTTCGATTTCTTCTTCTTCGAAGTCGATTTCTTCTTCTTCGAAGTCGATTTCTTCTTCTTCGAAGTCGATTTCTTCTTCTTCGATTTCTTCTTCTTCGAAGTCGATTTCTTCTTCTTCGATTTCTTCTTCTTCGAAGTCGATTTCTTCTTCTTCGATTTCTTCTTCTTCGAAGTCGATTTCTTCTTCTTCGATTTCTTCTTCTTCGAAGTCGATTTCTTCTTCTTCGAAGTCGATTTCTTCTTCTTCGATTTCTTCTTCTTCGAAGTCGATTTCTTCTTCTTCGATTTCTTTTTCTTCGAAGTCGATTTCTTCTTCTTGTTCTTCTGGATCCTCAAAAGAAGTCACATTTCTAATCTTAAGTGGCATTTTTGTTACCTCCAAAGTCCTTGGGATAAAATTGTATAGTTCTATCCCCTACCCAGGGATAGAACTAAAAAAATAGATTATTATTATTATATATAATTCAAAAGATCATTAACGATACGATGATACTGTATAAGGAAAATCTCGAATTTGGATCCAAAATTAATGTATTAGTGTGACCTTATCCGTGTGCTTATTCTTTTAGGCATTCTTTTTCTGATCTGTCTTTCGTCCTTGCTTTCCCGGTTCTCCGAGACCCTTTTTTTACTATCATTTCTGGTTTCGCGGGAATACCTGTATATGGTATACAATCTCTTCCTCGAGAATTAATTCGAGGTCATAGTCTAAATACATCTCTAGAATTAAAGAGTATTGGGGCCATCCGTCCTTTCCCTCAACAAAAACCTGTTTTAGTTCTTGGCGTTGGATCAGAATAGCCTGCAATCTCAGGGTTTGTTTTGTCTCTAACCATATTTTACAGCTATTTTTTTTTCTTCTTTTCTTTTTTTCCATACCAGTTTTTTCCATACGACTTTTTTCGTATAAAATAAAAAGTAAAATTGATGCCTAAGACGTGGGCTAATCAGTTATTTTATCTACGATTTGCGCATTTTTTTTATTAATACTTTTGATCTTCTATTTATATTACGACAATATATAGATCATAGATAATTTCCCTCAAAAAAAATGCACTCTTTTGACTAATATTCTTAATTACTAATTAAGAATATTAGTCAAAATAGAATTATCCGCTGCCACCAAAGAAAACCCTATTCTTCGTATTTTAACTTTGATTCTGCTAAATTAATTACTTGTTGACTACAAATTTTCTATCTTATCTTATGCAGTTCCAAAGATAGCGTACAACAAAACGTAAAGAAAATTCAGAACACAAGTAACTTAAAACAGTGTTGTCATATAAACCACTACCTCTTTTATGGAGAAATTAGTAAACACTATCCGAAAAATAGCCACAAAAGGGGACATTCCAGTTGCTCTCCCACTCTACACTGCTAAAAAACACAGCTTTTCTAATATGAATTTGATATCTAAAATAAATACCCCCTATCTCCATCCTGGAGTATCATTTCGATTTTCTTCGAAATTATCATCTAGATTTGGAAAGAAAGCTTTGTGTAACAAAGATTTCATTTTGAAATCTGTCGTAAGACGATCAATAATTCCATAATCTTGGGCTTCCTTTGCCGACATCACAACGTTTTCTTGCAGGTCTTTTTGTATAATATCGTAGGATTGCCCTGTTTTTTCTACAAAAATCTCGTGGAAGTATTCAGTAAGAATATCAAACTGCTTTTTGGCCTCGTGAACATCAAAGTAGCGCCTAAGATTCTTTCTTTTCCTTTTACTCCTTTTACCGATACTGATATTAAATCTTTTAATAGGATTATTAGGATTATTAGGATTCTTTTTAGGATTATTCGGATTAATAGGATTAATAGGATTTGGATTCTTTTCAGGATTCTTTTCAGGATTCTTTTCAGGATTCTTTTCAGGATTCTTTTCAGAATTCTTTTCAGAATTCTTTTTCTTTCTTTTAATTGGAAATTTAAATTTAGGTTTCTGAATCAAGATCCTAGCGTGAGGCTGCGCTAGGCGTTCGTGTCCTGAAACGAGGATAAGCGATCCCACTGAAGCAGTCATTCCACATCCTACTGTATATCCGGGTCTTGGCAGCTGTTGGATTGCATCGTGCATTGTAACAGCTGTTCGTAGGCACCCCGAAACGCAGTTGTTTAGAAACAAATGCAACTCTCCGATAGGATGTAATATCGCTAGATAAGTAATAAGACCTAATATGATTTTACCTTTTTTCCTATTAAGCTTTTCGCTTAAAAAAACAATCCCAGCTTCAAAAAGAAACTTGTGTAAGTTAATCCAACGTACTTTTTCTTCTTCCTTTTCGATTGCCATTTCTTTTTCGATTTCGATTTCTTCGAAGTCGATTTCTTCGAAGTCGATTTCCTCTTCTTCTTGGTCTTCTGACAGAACAACAGGCACTTTTGGAATCCTAATCTTATTTTTATTACTAATACTATGAAAAAGTGGCATTTTTGTTACCCCCACTGGTTTTTAGAACTAAAAAAATAGATTCTTATTATTATATATAATTCAAAAGATCGTTAACGATACGATGATACTGTATAAGGAAAATTTTATCTTTTGAGGCAATTATAGATTCTGGGAGGCAATCCTAATTCGTCAATCAAAATCAAATGAAAGTATTTTTTTTTTTTTGCATTTCTCTACGTTTTCATGAAAGGTAAAAAGTGGTAAATTAATCTTGTGTTGATTTTCGTCTAAATGGACGTTTTCTTCTTCTGTATTTAAAAAGGGACTAAATAAATCAACCAACTTCCGTGAAGCTTCATGAAGTGCTTCTTTAGGAGTTAAACTTCCATTTGTCCATATTTCAAAAAAAAGTATCTCTTCTATCTCTTCTCTTGCAATCCTATCCAAATAAGAATAAATATTATAATTGGCATTTCGAACAGGCATGAATACAGCATCTGTAGGATAACTTCCATCTTGTAAGGTATTTTTTGGACTTTTTATTTGGTAACCGCGGTTTTTCTGAATTTCTAATTTCATATATAAATCAATTCTTTTCGTCAAGCTAGCTATATGTTGTGTATTATCAATGATTTCCACATAAGGAGCTACCATGATATCGCGAGCAGTTACATCTCTAGGACCTTGTACCCAAATCAACCCGCTACAAGGTCCATATAGATTGCTTTTCAATATAATTTCTTTCAAATTCATTAAAATTTCATTGACGGATTCTTGAATACCCGCTATGGAAGAATATTCATGTGTTACTCTTACTCTCCCGAATTTTGCGCGTGTGATACATGTTCCTTCTATTTCTCCAAGCAAAGCTCTTCGCATAGCAATGCCTAAAGTTTCGGCTTCACCTCTCCTAAGTGGAAACAAGCTAAAGCGCCCATAATAAAGACGTTTACTGTCTACCCTTGATTCAACACACTTCCACTGCAATCTCCGAGGAAATCCTCTTCTGTTTTTTTGACTCATAGTAATATATAGTTGATTAGGTTATTGAATTTTTTCTCTTGTTTGATTGGATTTTTGATATTGAATCGTTTCTTTCTGTTGAAATTTGTGCAATGTTTATTTTTACACACGTCTTTTTTTAGGAGGTCTACAGCCATTATGTGGCATAGGGGTTACATCCCGTATGCAAGTTAATCGTATACCGTTTTTACGAATAGTTCGTAATGCTGCGTCTCTTCCTCGACCGGGCCCTTTTATCATGACTTTTGCTCGTTTCAGACCTTGATCCACTACTGGACGAATAGCATTTACCACTGTGGTTTGAGCAGCAAAAGGGGTCCCTCTTCTTTTAGCTCTAAATCTACAAGTACCGGCAGAGGACCAAGAAACCACTCGACCTCTTACATCTGTAACAGTCACAATGGTATTATGGAAACTTGCTTGAATATGAATAACTCCTTTTGTTAGTTTACGTGTATTCTTACGTGAACTAATACGTCGATTCGTACGGAAATCGATTCTACGTATAGTTTTTGGCATGTTTTATCATTTCATAAATATAAGTTAGAAATATATGGATATATCCATTTCCTATCAAACTGGATCCCTTTTTTTATTTGTAGATTGGGTCTTTTAGAGAGTTTCTTTTAGATTATCCCTGTCTTTGTTTATGTCTGGGGTTGGAACAAATTAGTCTAATTCGCCCCCGCCTACGGATTATTCGACATTTTTCACAAATTTTACGAACAGAAGATCTTATTTTCATATTTGCCATTCCTTACCGCAATTTAGAATCTACTTCTTGGAAGAAAAAAAGTTTAGTGAAATTTTGAATCTTGAATCGTATTCCCATCAAAGGAATGTTAGGGTTGACA
>JACTNZ010000038.1:90000-107500 GCA_018127125.1 Rhododendron griersonianum
CCTGTAGTGTACCTGAAAATGATAGGTTGAGCTAAACTAGCCCAGTAGAGAAATCTATACTCAAGCTATATGAAAATGCGATGAAGTATGCACAAAGAGTGAAAGAATTCGAAGAGCGAACATAAGAAACATGAGTTTATCACAACAGAAGGCAGACCACAGCCTAAGGGTTCCAAACACCTTATAAGTATTCCTAACAATTCACCTTACATGTAGAAGTATTTAATAAACTCACATCAATGAAAATTCATGTAGAAGCATTAATAAACTCACATCAACGAAAACGTACTCACAATAGGTTCGCAACCATTTCGATACTCCTCATAATCTCAACACTCTGCATTTCCACCCCTTGCGTTGCAGTCTGCATTACCACCACTTGCGTTGCAGTCAACATCACTCATTATCTGGGTCATAGCATTACCACCCCTTGCGTTGCATACTGCATTACCACCCCTTGCGTTGCATCCACTTCCTCAATTTAATTCTCAATTACAGCCACTCGAATCCCAACAATCACACAACCCATTCAGCAAATACTTCTCATAATCTCATGACACAATAAAGCACGTCAATCAGACCAACTTATAGGTTTTACACACATCGACAATCACATTTCAATGTATTCCAAACAATCAATTATAACAGAACATCGACTGATAAAAGAGTACACGCCTTTTTCTCTTAGTATATCACAATATTGAACCAATCTCATAGCGACTCTACAACATACTATCCGCTAATATTAATACTTAGACCTCATCGAACGAGCGCTAAAAGAGTTTAAAGGAATCTGAATGATCAACGAATCATTGGAACTCGAGTAATCAAGCTTAGGGATGGTTTAACGATGATTAAAAGGGGTTAGAAGTAATCGGGAGTCAAAATAGACAAATGAGGACTAACGGACCAAAACTATCCTAGAGAGCAGTCAGTGTTCGACAATCTATTAAAAATTCCATACTCAATATTTTTCAATGATTCCAACGCCAAAGGATCACCAATTTACCAATCTTTAAAACCCATAAGGACCCATAACCAATAGCGTCGTTTAACCATAACAAACGATGCAAAAACACAGCTCTGTTCGCTGCCCGGATTTCCAGATTACAGCTCAATCTTCTATAAATCACTATAAATCGAGTTCTTAATACTTTTAAACGATTCTAGTCCCAAAAGTTGCGCGATTGAACGAAGCTTAAAAGGTATGAAGGAACCCTAGTCAAATCTGCACTCCAAGGATGGTTAAACAGGCATTTACTGAAGCAACACAATCAACGTGACAGATTGACACACCTCCACTCAAATGATCATAACTTTCGGTGTACTAAGAGTTTTAAGGCGATTCCAGTGGCAATACAAAGCTGACTTCAAGACCTTCGAATCGATATCAAATTTGCATGAAACGGACATCGGACGAGGAAGTTATGTCCGTTCGAAGTGGGCTGAAATCCAGAACACGAGACAGATTGCAGACCAGTTTTCTAAAAATCACCATAAATTCAATTCTCAACGGTTTCGGGTGATTCTTGCGGCATTAAAACGAGCTCTAAGTCTACTCTATTTCATACGAAGGAACCAAAATTCAAATCTGAGCTTAAGAGGGCGTAAAACCCCAAAAACGCAGGCCCTGTTCTGCTGATTTTCAGAAATGGAAGAAACAACTTCAAGCAACGAAACAAGGCACGATCTAAGTACATAAACACCGTATAAACGCATAACGAGAGTAAGAAATCCCTACCTCATGGGTTTTGAGCAAAACCCGAACCTTTGACCAAGTCAACCGAGCTCCCACGCGGTCCGATCATGATTTTTCTTGGATATTCGGAAAGCCCGTGCTCCGTATAGCAACTTTAATTCTTGGACTTCGTCCGGAATCACGCTCTAAGGTGTTGAGATCGAAGAGAGAAGTTGAGGGGGAGTTGAGAGAGAGTTTTGAGATCTAATTTCGTGGCCCAAGGGTGTGAGAAATGACATAAAGGGGTTTTTATAGAGGTCCAAAAAGCGTGCTGAAAAAGTGCAGAAAACAGACCATGTACCGGTACGGGTAAAAGCTGTACCGGTTCATGAACCTTCAAACTGTCAGAAGACATAACTTCTGGACACCATGTACCGGTACGGGGAAAAGCTGTACCGGTTCATGCAGGGCCGAAAAAGGAATTTTATTCCACGGACCCCAAAGAAATTTCGTCCTCGAAATTTAAACCAAACCTACGAAAACACATCATCAAAGAAACTCTAATCCACAAGACTGTGTCCACTCACGATGTTTCGTACCCACCTACTCTCGTGTCCAAGACGCAATGAACTCTACAATGCCACAATCAATTTGTATCACCTCTTACCAAAACGATCGTCGGATCCTAAGGTTCACACACATCAAATGAAGGAGCTACCATATTCGTATGAATCTTACTCGTGTTAGCAATCAATTTTGGTCTCCTAAACCGTATCCATTTTCACTCTTTCCGATTAATCAGTTCGGTACTAAGGATAGTATCCAAACACAAAGGAGAACTTCACGACATCGTAACTCAACAACTTGCCAAGCCATATACAATTAACAAGTTTAAGATTTTCTCTTCTCTCCCTCGAGGTTTATAAGACTTTTCATGTACGCTAATAAAGTGGTCAACTCTCGTATGTTTCTATTTCACTTCCTTTCTTATTATTCAACTTACTCTCACTCTCAAGACTCACATAAGCAAAGCTCTAATAACCCTTAACGCTAACTCAAGACAAGTTCCCTTTAAAGACATATGTTAACTCAAAGTCTACGTGTCCGACACAATAAGATCAAAATTAAACAACAATCATGAGTTTTTCACTCACCATTCTCATAGTAAAAGTGCAATATCACACGCCTCGAAGCAGGTTTGACGAAAAATGTAGTCCATTGAAAATTTCAGTTCCCGTAGTTGATAAATTATCGAAACACGTCCACCTAGTGGCGAAATTTTATAGAATTTAACAGGAAGAGTTCATTTAAATAATAATTTTTTTTTTGAAAGATATCATCGCTAGTCAATCTTTATGCACCATATCTAGTCTTTTAGGATACGACAATTTAGACAACACGAATGAATTTAAGATAAAGTTCACATCGTTATGATATAGCCGACTTCAAACTTCTATCGTTATCATTTCCCAAAATGAACTAAACTAAGAATCAACTTTCATACGGCATCACTCTCGTTCGGAAAAGGAAAAGAAATTTTTGAGTTCAACCCGATCTTCAGACGTATCAATAGGACACTTCCATTAACCGAACACCAATAATTTCATACATAGATACTCAATACACATAAATCAAAACCGCTAACCACAATCTATAACTCACACCTCTATGTATCCCCATAATTCTTTTTACCAATTCTGGACTGCATTTTAAGGGCAAATTTCACACACTCAGATTACACAACAGATCAAGCACCTAAATGAAATATCGACACTTACATGAAATATCTCCAAAAAAATCAACCGTACAGTTTAATGGCTTACACAGCACCAGCCACATATTCACACATTAACAGACTCACTCAGTATCCCACGGACTCACCGAGTACCCATCACTTCACAATTCTTGGCTTTAGGAAGCCCAACAGTTATCTCATTCCTTTTACTCTCATAATACCTTATACAATGTCTACTCACTTTACCAATCTTGAGTTTTCTCATTCATTCAGTCAAATCAAATCACGTATTTATCACATTTACAATCCTAAACATCACATCATAAATACACGTATCATCAATTCTAATCATTCCTCTATTTTAACAATATTGCAACCTATCAACATCTCATCACTTAAGAATCAATTTTACTCGCACCAACAACTTCTAACAGTCCCGCTCACCACCAATTTCGCACCATTCCCACTAAAGACACCAACTACACTCCACTTCATTATCACCCTTAATAGTTCAACCTCGTATTGCCCTTACTTCAAACAATTTCCTTACCTTGCATATATTGACCACTTGACTTAAGTTACATCACTATCGTTCTCCCTGTGTCTTACTTTCCCTCCCTCCGAATAACACAACTAATATTCTCCTACCGATCCCTCATAACACCACCACTACGGCAATCACTACAATGACTACAACAACACCATAGCACATCGTTAGCGATGACGACTACAACACTATAACCCTTCTCAAGCCTAGAGTTCTAGCCCCTATACCCAATCGTAGTGTCCAATTGACTTTCCGAGACTTCCATCTAGAAGGAGCGGTGATCAAGCGCCTCTTCCAGTTGGATTTCTTCAGTAGTCGCCTGGGTGTCCAGAAGACACATACCGTATCTAGACACCCTACCTAATACCTATAACCCTCATCTTCCTAAATCAACCTCAACAACCAATATAATAATGACAAATCACATAAGATTTGATTAACGCAATTTAGACCCAATAAGTAATCCACGCAATTCAAGTAAAACACATCCAGCACTTAGCTCATAAATCTTATTAACAGTCCAGCACTTCTATTACATACTAACAGATACCTCCTCTCACAAGTCGACCTCGCCACTAAGCATAAGCACTACCACAATCTTCGTCCTTTCATATTCTTTCCTGTCTAACATCTCATCTACATGTTAGGCACCTTACCACAAATGGCTCAAAAACAAAACTACCAACAGTAGTGATAACAATAGTAACGGTCGCAACCATATCCACCATAAGGAGATCAAACTTCTCATTTTCTCAGACACAACTATAACAGTCTCGGCTTTTCAAATTTTTTTTTTTTCTTGTCCAACACCTCATCCAAAAGGGCACCTTACCACAAATGGCTCAAGACCAAAACTACCAACAGTAACGATAACTATAACAACGGTCGCAACCATAGCCACTACAAGGAGGTCAAACTTCTCTTTTTCTCAGACATGAGCATCAACTTTTCACTGTTTCATGTAGATATAAATGCAATGCCAGGCCAATGAACACACGTCAGTCATGCAAGTTCACACACGTTTTTATTAAAATATGCAATGATTTTTTTTTTTTTGAACCCATGAGACTAAGTCTCCCCACGGTCTCTAGGTGTTCAAACCTAAAGCGCTCTGATACCAAGTTGTCACGCCCTCGATTTTTAACATAAACAACAATACCATTTTAAATACAAATCCTCACAATAGTACATACGATACCCCAAATTACAATACAGTTTCTGAATCTCACGAATCTGTCAATTGATACAATATTCCAAAATGGAGAAAATAGTACAATGCAGTTGATTTATGAAGAAAGACAAATACTTCAGAAAATATCTTTTATCCTGTGTTGTCTGCATGCACTTCACACCCTCCAAGACTATATCCCTGTAGTGTACCTGAAAATGATAGGTTGAGCTAAACTAGCCCAGTAGAGAAATCTATACTCAAGCTATATGAAAATGCGATGAAGTATGCACAAAGAGTGAAAGGATTCGAAGAGTGAACATAAGAAACATGAGTTTATCACAACAGAAGGCAGACTACAGCCTAAGGGTTCCAAACACCTTATAAGTATTCCTAACAATTCACCTGTCATGTAGAAGTATTTAATAAACTCACATCAATGAAAATTCATGTAGAAGCATTAATAAACTCACATCAACGAAAACGTACTCACAATAGGTTCGCAACCATTTCGATACTCCTCATAATCTCAACACTCTGCATTTCCACCCCTTGCGTTGCAGTCTGCATTACCACCACTTGCGTTGCAGTCAACATCACTCATTATCTGGGTCATAGCATTACCACCCCTTGCGTTGCATACTGCATTACCACCCCTTGCGTTGCATCCACTTCCTCAATTTAATTCTCAATTACAGCCACTCGAATCCCAACAATCACACAACCCATTCAGCAAATACTTCTCATAATCTCATGACACAATAAAGCACGTCAATCAGACCAACTTATAGGTTTTACACACATCGACAATCACATTTCAATGTATTCCAAACAATCAATTATAACAGAACATCGACTGATAAAAGAGTACACGCCTTTTTCTCTTAGTATATCACAATATTGAACCAATCTCATAGCGACTCTACAACATACTATCCGCTAATATTAATACTTAGACCTCATCGAACGAGCGCTAAAAGAGTTTAAAGGAATCTGAATGATCAACGAATCATTGGAACTCGAGTAATCAAGCTTAGGGATGGTTTAACGATGATTAAAAGGGGTTAGAAGTAATCGGGAGTCAAAATAGACAAATGAGGACTAACGGACCAAAACTATCCTAGAGAGCAGTCAGTGTTCGACAATCTATTAAAAATTCCATACTCAATATTTTTCAATGATTCCAACGCCAAAGGATCACCAATTTACCAATCTTTAAAACCCATAAGGACCCATAACCAATAGCGTCGTTTAACCATAACAAACGATGCAAAAACACAGCTCTGTTCGCTGCCCGGATTTCCAGATTACAGCTCAATCTTCTATAAATCACTATAAATCGAGTTCTTAATACTTTTAAACGATTCTAGTCCCAAAAGTTGCGCGATTGAACGAAGCTTAAAAGGTATGAAGGAACCCTAGTCAAATCTGCACTCCAAGGATGGTTAAACAGGCATTTACTGAAGCAACACAATCAACGTGACAGATTGACACACCTCCACTCAAATGATCATAACTTTCGGTGTACTAAGAGTTTTAAGGCGATTCCAGTGGCAATACAAAGCTGACTTCAAGACCTTCGAATCGATATCAAATTTGCATGAAACGGACATCGGACGAGGAAGTTATGTCCGTTCGAAGTGGGCTGAAATCCAGAACACGAGACAGATTGCAGACCAGTTTTCTAAAAATCACCATAAATTCAATTCTCAACGGTTTCGGGTGATTCTTGCGGCATTAAAACGAGCTCTAAGTCTACTCTATTTCATACGAAGGAACCAAAATTCAAATCTGAGCTTAAGAGGGCGTAAAACCCCAAAAACGCAGGCCCTGTTCTGCTGATTTTCAGAAATGGAAGAAACAACTTCAAGCAACGAAACAAGGCACGATCTAAGTACATAAACACCGTATAAACGCATAACGAGAGTAAGAAATCCCTACCTCATGGGTTTTGAGCAAAACCCGAACCTTTGACCAAGTCAACCGAGCTCCCACGCGGTCCGATCATGATTTTTCTTGGATATTCGGAAAGCCCGTGCTCCGTATAGCAACTTTAATTCTTGGACTTCGTCCGGAATCACGCTCTAAGGTGTTGAGATCGAAGAGAGAAGTTGAGGGGGAGTTGAGAGAGAGTTTTGAGATCTAATTTCGTGGCCCAAGGGTGTGAGAAATGACATAAAGGGGTTTTTATAGAGGTCCAAAAAGCGTGCTGAAAAAGTGCAGAAAACAGACCATGTACCGGTACGGGTAAAAGCTGTACCGGTTCATGAACCTTCAAACTGTCAGAAGACATAACTTCTGGACACCATGTACCGGTACGGGGAAAAGCTGTACCGGTTCATGCAGGGCCGAAAAAGGAATTTTATTCCACGGACCCCAAAGAAATTTCGTCCTCGAAATTTAAACCAAACCTACGAAAACACATCATCAAAGAAACTCTAATCCACAAGACCGTGTCCACTCACGATGTTTCGTACCCACCTACTCTCGTGTCCATGACGCAATGAACTCTACAATACCACAATCAACTTGTATCACCTCTTACCAAAATGATCGTCAGATCCTAAGGTTCACACACATCAAATGAAGGAGCTACCATATTCGTATGAATCTTACTCGTGTTCGTAATCAATTTTAGTCTCCTAAACCGTATCCATTTTCACTCTTTCCGATTAATCAGTTCCGGTACTAAGGATAGTATCCAAACACAAAGGAGAACTTCACGATATCGTAACTCAACAACTTGCCACGCCATATACAATTAATAAGTTTAAGATTTTCTCTTCTCTCCCTCGAGGTTTATAAGACTTTTCATGTACGCTAATAAAGTGGTCAACTCTCGTACGTTTCTATTTCACTTCCTTTCTTATTATTCAACTTACTCTCACTCTCAAGACTCACATAAGCAAAGCTCTAATAACCCTTAACGCTAACTCAAGACAAGTTCCCTTTAAAGACATATGTTAACTCAAAGTCTACGTGTCCGACACAATAAGATCAAAATTAAACAACAATCATGAGTTTTTCACTCACCATTCTCATAGTAAAAGTGCAATATCACACGCCTCGAAGCAGGTTTGACGAAAAATGTAGTCCATTGAAAATTTCAGTTCCCGTAGTTGATAAATTATCGAAACACGTCCACCTAGTGGCGAAATTTTATAGAATTTAACAGGAAGAGTTCATTTAAATAATAAATTTTTTTTTTGAAAGATATCATCGCTAGTCAATCTTTATGCACCATATCTAGTCTTTTAGGATACGACAATTTAGACAACACAGTAACGAATTTAAGATAAAGTTCACATCGTTATGATATAGCCGACTTCAAACTTCTATCGTTATCATTTCCCAAAATGAACTAAACTAAGAATCAACTTTCATACGGCATCACTCTCGTTCGGAAAAGGAAAAGAAATTTTTGAGTTCAACCCGATCTTCAGACGTATCAATAGGACACTTCCATTAACCGAACACCAATAATTTCATACATAGATACTCAATACACATAAATCAAAACCGCTAACCACAATCTATAACTCACACCTCTATGTATCCCCATAATTCTTTTTACCAATTCTGGACTGCATTTTAAGGGCAAATTTCACACACTCAGATTACACAACAGATCAAGCACCTAAATGAAATATCGACACTTACATGAAATATCTCCAAAAAAATCAACCGTACAGTTTAATGGCTTACACAGCACCAGCCACATATTCACACATTAACATTCACTCAGTATCCCACGGACTCACCGAGTACCCATCACTTCACAATTCTTGGCTTTAGGAAGCCCAACAGTTATCTCATTCCTTTTACTCTCATAATACCTTATACAATGTCTACTCACTTTACCAATCTCGAGTTTTCTCATTCATTCAGTCAAATCAAATCACGTATTTATCACATTTACAATCCTAAACATCACATCATAAATACACGTATCATCAATTCTAATCATTCCTCTATTTTGACAATATTGCAACCTATCAACATCTCATCACTTAAGAATCAATTTTACTCGCACCAACAACTTCTAACAGTCCCGCTCACCACCAATTTCGCACCATTCCCACTAAAGACACCAACTACACTCCACTTCATTATCACCCTTAATAGTTCAACCTCCTATCGCCCTTACTTCAAACAATTTCCTTACCTTGCATATATTGACCACTTGACTTAAGTTACATCACTATCGTTCTCCCTGTGTCTTACTTTCCCTCCCTCCAAATAACACAACTAATATTCTTCTACCGATCCCTCATAACACCACCACTACGGCAATCACTACAATGGCTACAACAACACCATAGTACATCATTTTCTACGACATTTCTATATATAGACATCTGTCTCAAACCTAGAGATCTTACCCCTAAGTATAAACCTAGTGTCCAATTGACTTCCCGAGAGTTCCATCTAGAAGGAGCAGTGATCAAGCGCATCTTCCAACTGGATCTATTCGGTAGTCGCCTGGGTGTCCAGAAGACACATACCATATCCTGACACCCTACTTATAACTCTCATCTTCCTAAGTCAACCTCAGATACTTACAACTCTCTACGAAGGCTTGACTAACCTTATCTACTCAAAATCACTACCTTAATAACTACCATAACAATGACAAAACACAATCATTACCACAACAAGACATCATCCCTTCAAACACATTCAAGACACTCACCATCTCAATCCACTAGCTATGATACACCTCTTTTCTCCTTTCTTCTTATATCCTATCAAACATACCACCCTTCACTCGTTTGCACTCAACGCACCTCACATCACATAAAATTTTACTTAAGGTATTTAAAACTTAACACAGTAACCTGCACAATCCAAATAAAACACATCAAACACTTAGTTCACAAATCTTACTAACAGTCTAACACTTCTATTATGTACCGACTTTATATGTCGACCTCGCCACTACGCAGAACCACTATAACAGTCTCGGCTTTTCAAATTTTTTTTTTTCTTGTCCAACACCTCATCCAAAAGGGCACCTTACCACAAATGGCTCAAGACCAAAACTACCAACAGTAACGATAACTATAACAACGGTCGCAACCATAGCCACTACAAGGAGGTCAAACTTCTCTTTTTCTCAGACATGAGCATCAACTTTTCACTGTTTCATGTAGATATAAATGCAATGCCAGGCCAATGAACACACGTCAGTCATGCAAGTTCACACACGTTTTTATTAAAATATGCAATGATTTTTTTTTTTTTGAACCCATGAGACTAAGTCTCCCCACGGTCTCTAGGTGTTCAAACCTAAAGCGCTCTGATACCAAGTTGTCACGCCCTCGATTTTTAACATAAACAACAATACCATTTTAAATACAAATCCTCACAATAGTACATACGATATCCCAAATTTCAATACAGTGTTTGATCTCACAAATCTATTAATTGATACAGTATTCCAAAATAGAGAAAATAGTACAGTGCAGTTGATTTATGAAGAAAGACAAATACTTCAGACAATATCTTTAGCTTGATGTCAGCATGCACTCCACATCCTCCCAGACTGTGTCCCTGTAGTGTACCTGAAAATGATAGGTTGAGCTAAACTAGCCCAGTAGAGAAATCTATACTCAAGCTATATGAAAATGCGATGAAGTATGCACAAAGAGTGAAAGAATTCGAAGAGCGAACATAAGAAACATGAGTTTATCACAACAGAAGGCAGACCACAGCCTAAGGGTTCCAAACACCTTATAAGTATTCCTAACAATTCACCTTACATGTAGAAGTATTTAATAAACTCACATCAGACGAAAACATACTCACAATAGGTTCGCAACCATTTCGATACTCCTCATAATCTCAACACTCTGCATTTCCACCCCTTGCGTTGCAGTCTGCATTACCACCACTTGCGTTGCAGTCAACATCACTCATTATCTGGGTCATAGCATTACCACCCCTTGCGTTGCATACTGCATTACCATCCCTTGCGTTGCATACACTTCCTCAATTTAATTCTCAATTACAGCCACTTGAATCCCAACAATCACACAACTCATTCAACAAACACATCTCTAACCTCATGACACAATAAGGTACGTCAATCAGACCAACTTATAGGTTTTACACACATCGACAATCACATTTCAATGTATTCCAAACAATCAATTATAACAGAACATCGACTGATAAAAGAGTACACGCCTTTTTCTCTTAGTATATCACAATATTGAACCAATCTCATAGCGACTCTACAACATACTATCCGCTAATATTAATACTTAGACCTCATCGAACGAGCGCTAAAAGAGTTTAAAGGAATCTGAATGATCAACGAATCATTGGAACTCGAGTAATCAAGCTTAGGGATGGTTTAACGATGATTAAAAGGGGTTAGAAGTAATCGGGAGTCAAAATAGACAAATGAGGACTAACGGACCAAAACTATCCTAGAGAGCAGTCAGTGTTCGACAATCTATTAAAAATTCCATACTCAATATTTTTCAATGATTCCAACGCCAAAGGATCACCAATTTACCAATCTTTAAAACCCATAAGGACCCATAACCAATAGCGTCGTTTAACCATAACAAACGATGCAAAAACACAGCTCTGTTCGCTGCCCGGATTTCCAGATTACAGCTCAATCTTCTATAAATCACTATAAATCGAGTTCTTAATACTTTTAAACGATTCTAGTCCCAAAAGTTGCGCGATTGAACGAAGCTTAAAAGGTATGAAGGAACCCTAGTCAAATCTGCACTCCAAGGATGGTTAAACAGGCATTTACTGAAGCAACACAATCAACGTGACAGATTGACACACCTCCACTCAAATGATCATAACTTTCGGTGTACTAAGAGTTTTAAGGCGATTCCAGTGGCAATACAAAGCTGACTTCAAGACCTTCGAATCGATATCAAATTTGCATGAAACGGACATCGGACGAGGAAGTTATGTCCGTTCGAAGTGGGCTGAAATCCAGAACACGAGACAGATTGCAGACCAGTTTTCTAAAAATCACCATAAATTCAATTCTCAACGGTTTCGGGTGATTCTTGCGGCATTAAAACGAGCTCTAAGTCTACTCTATTTCATACGAAGGAACCAAAATTCAAATCTGAGCTTAAGAGGGCGTAAAACCCCAAAAACGCAGGCCCTGTTCTGCTGATTTTCAGAAATGGAAGAAACAACTTCAAGCAACGAAACAAGGCACGATCTAAGTACATAAACACCGTATAAACGCATAACGAGAGTAAGAAATCCCTACCTCATGGGTTTTGAGCAAAACCCGAACCTTTGACCAAGTCAACCGAGCTCCCACGCGGTCCGATCATGATTTTTCTTGGATATTCGGAAAGCCCGTGCTCCGTATAGCAACTTTAATTCTTGGACTTCGTCCGGAATCACGCTCTAAGGTGTTGAGATCGAAGAGAGAAGTTGAGGGGGAGTTGAGAGAGAGTTTTGAGATCTAATTTCGTGGCCCATGGGTGTGAGAAATGACATAAAGGGGTATTTATAGTGGTCCAGCATCAAGCTGAAACTTCCTTCGTGGATACGTGCACCCCCAGAAGCACACACTATAATAAGAGGTAGAAATTCTCGGGTAGCATACTCGATCAAACGGGTAATTTTTTCTCCGACTGCGGATCCCATAGTCCCCGCTATAAACTGAAAATCCAGAACTCCAAGTGCTAAGGGAAGACCATTTAGTTCGCCTATGCCTGTTTGAATAGCCTCCGGTAATCCTGTCTCGCTTTGATTAGAATTGAGACGCTCTTGATAAGTCTGGTCGTCTTCTTCTGAATCGAGACGATCTTGATCAGTCTTCTCTTTTTCTTCGGAATATATTTTCTCTTCTTCTTCTAAATCGAGACGATCTTGATAAGTCTGTTCGTCTTTTTCTGAATCGAGAAGATCTTGATCAGTCTTCTCTTTTTCTTCGGAAGAGATCTTCTCTTCTTCTTCTAAATCGAGACGATCTAGATAAGTCTGGTCGTCTTCTTCTGAATAGAGAAGATCTTGTTTTTCTGAATCGAGACGATCTTGATCAGTCTTCTCTTTTTCTTCGGAAGAGATCTTCTCTTCTTCTTCTAAATCGAGACGATCTAGATAAGTCTGGTCGTCTTCTTCTGAATAGAGAAGATCTTGTTTTTCTGAATCGAGACGATCTTGATCAGTCTTCTCTTTTTCTTCGGAAGAGATCTTCTCTTCTTCTTCTGAATCGAGACGCTCTTGATCAGCCTTTTCTTTTTCTTTTTTTAATTGTATTCGTAATTCTAGTTCTATGTACACTTTTTTGAGTTCAGCTTCCCATTCACTGAGGTCCAGTTCAAAAGGCTCCTCTTTTTCTTCGAAATCCCATTCAATGGCCAGAGAGACCATGTCTTCATCCATAGGAACCCAAGTGTCTGGATCAATCAAAAGGTCAATTCTATCCGAACTATTCATTTCCACATGATATTCGCAACATTCACAAATATACATTTTTGAATTAAAAAGCGGCTTATAATTTAAACCATAACAAACGTCGCATTGAACCCACAAATGCCTATATTTGTGGAATCCACCAGGATTATTATCACTTTCTTGATCATTTTCTTTTTCATTTTGACTTTCATGATCATCGTCATCACCGGCATGCCACCCACAGTCATCCCACCTAGGGTCTTCCTGGGCATCCCACCCCTCGGCATTATCCCAATTATCTAAGGCATTATCCCAATTATCGAAATTCGCGGAGATTCTTGTATCCCTCGATTTAATACGTTTTTTGTAACCTAATAAAATAGAAAAACGAGGGAAGGGAGCCATGGTAAAGAAATTACCAAGCGCGGTCTTATCAATGGTACTGAATTTGAATTTATTCGCATAAGTATTAGTTAAATAAAGATAAAGTGAATTTTTGTTTTGCATAGAATAGGAAGGGTTCTTTTTGGATTCACGAAAATTTTCTTTTTTAAAGTAAAGTATAAATAAATACTTACTAACATGAAACAAATAATTAAAAGACATAATACTAAATACTAAGCCGTAACATGAGAAATCAGACCGCATTAAAAAAGAAAAGATAAGGTGGCAGGCCTAGAAAAAGAAATGGATTCAGCAGAATATTGTAATGAATATTCTGACTTACTTGACCCGACTTATAGCTTTTTTGTTCGCATAAAAAGCGGATTCGAAATTCTCTTTCATTCCACCTGTACCCGGGCGAATATGAAGCGCCCGGAGACTGTCTGTCTTTAACAATGAAGAAAATTGTGTAGAGTTGTATAGATCTCGATTAAATCTATATATGCCAACTCTTTTGATTTTACAAGTGTACTCCACCGAAAACTGTGAGTATCCCTTATAATGATTAGAAGATCCTCTATAGTATAGATATCTTCTTCCATAAGGAAACTAGTTATTCGGGTAGATAACCTCAATTCTGAAATAAAGAAAAAAGCCGGGTCTTTTCTTTTTCTAGAGATATAGACTATCAATCTACACCACCATGGTTTCACTTTCAGTTTATCAAAGTTACAATAGAATAAGGCCGTTAAAGCCCACGAATTATTAACAAATTCTTCTATTTTTATGATAATTTCTTTTTTCTCTTTCTCGTCCAAACCTTTTATTTCTAGTAAGTCTTTACGAGCGTAGATTACCATTATTACTAATCTATTAATACGAATAATCTTTTCTTGATCAAAAAGTACATCAACTACTCTTTTAGAGAAGCCGAATTTGAAGACAGACATATATCGTGGATCCCCTTTCTCGAAAAAAAGAAGACGGCAAACTTTTTTCTTTAGTGAAACCCAGTTTATACGTAAAAGACATAAAAAAGCCACAAGAGTCAAAATGTGCGAGACTTGCCGTGTTTTTAAAAGAGATCTTTCTACACGGAATTTATACCTTTGTAAAACTAAAAGTTGCATTATGGGTTTCCCTTTGTTTTTAACTAAAATTTCCATGCATCTGTTTTTAACTATAATTCTCATTAAAATTTTCATAATGGGTTTCCTCCTGTTTTTATTTTATTTTTTTTTAATTGTATTCGTAATTCTAGTTCTATGTACACTTTTTTGAGTTCAGCTTCCCATTCACTGAGGTCCAGTTCAAAAGGCTCCTCTTTTTCTTCGAAATCCCATTCAATGGCCAGAGAGACCATGTCTTCATCCATAGGAACCCAAGTGTCTGGATCAATCAAAAGGTCAATTCTATCCGAACTATTCATTTCCACATGATATTCGCAACATTCACAAATATACATTTGTGAATTAAAAAGTGGCTTATAATTTAAACCATAACAAACGTCGCATTGAACCCACAAATGCCTATATTTGTGGAATCCACCAGGATTATTATCACTTTCTTGATCATTTTCTTTTTCATTTTGACTTTCATGATCATCGTCATCACCGGCATGCCACCCACAGTCATCCCACCTAGGGTCTTCCTGGGCATCCCACCCCTCGGCATTATCCCAATTATCTAAGGCATTATCCCAATTATCGAAATTCGCGGAGATTCTTGTATCCCTCGATTTAATACGTTTTTTGTAACCTAATAAAATAGAAAAACGAGGAAGGGAGCCATGGTAAAGAAATTACCAAGCGCGGTCTTATCAATGGCACTGAATTTGAATTTAGTCGCATAAGTATTAGGTAAGTAAAAGTAAAGTAAATTTTTGTTTTGCATAGAATAGGAAGGGTTCTTTTTGGGTTCACGAAAATTTTCAAAGAGTCTAAATACTTACTAACATGAAACGAATAATTGAAATACATAATACTAAGCCGTAACATGAGAAATCAGACCGCATTAAAAAAAAAAAGATAAAGTGGCAGGCCTAGAAAAAGAAATGGATTCAGCAGAATATTGTAATGAATATTCTGACTTACTTGACCCGACTTATAGCTTTTTTGTTCGCATATAAAGCGGATTCGAAATTCTCTTTCATTCCACCTGTACCCGGGCGAATATGAAGCGCCCGGAGACTGTCTGTCTTTAACAATGAAGAAAATAGTGTATGGTTCCATAGATCTCGAGGAAATCTAAATATGCCAAATATTCGAAATCTTCTGATTGTAGAAGTCTCTTCCACTTGGAACTGTGAGTATCTTTTATAATGATTAGAAGATCCTCGATAGTATAGATCTTTTCTTCCATGAAAAAACGAGTTATTCGGGTAGATAACTTCAATTCTGAAATAAAGAAAAAAGCCGGGTCTTTTCTTTTTCTAGAGATATAGACTATCAACCTATACCACCACGGTTTCAGGTTCAGTTTATCAAAGTTACAATAGAATAAGGCCGTTAAAGCCCATGAATTATTAAGAAATTCGTCTATTTTTCTGAAAATTTCTTCTTTTTCTTTCTTGTCCAAATCTTCCATTTCTAGGAGGTACTCGCGATCGTAGATTACCACTATTATTAATGGATTAATAGAAATTAGTTCTTCTTTTTTAATAAGTACATCAGCTACTCTTTTAGATAAGCCTAATTTGCGAAGAGGGATATATCGTGGATCCTCTTTCCCGAACACAATAAGACGGCAAATTGTTTTCTTTAGTGAAACCCACAATATACGGAAAAAACAGAAAAAAGCCAGAAAAAGAAAAATCCGTGAGATTAGGCGTATTTGTAAAATACGCCCTTGTATAACCAAAATTCTCATAGTGGTCCCTCCAATCCACTAAAAATATTTTTTATTGAAAAGAATATATTCTAACTTGAATATATAGTGATTGTCAAGTATATGATCGATGATATATCTTATTAGAATCAATTCGATTTCTTTTTTTATAAAAAAAAGAATCTAAACTTTTTAGATAGAAATTGTCAACTATATGATCGATGATATATCTTATTAGAATCAATTCGATTTCTTTTTTTATAACAATAATAATCTAAACTTTTTAGATAGAAATTGTCAACTATATGATCGATGATATATTTTATTATAATAGATTCTTAAATAATATGGATTCGAATCTAATCGCCCTATAGAAATATTAATATACAGATTTCATATCTAGAATCTACGGAAATCTATTATTCTATTAAATTGGAATAAAAAAATAGAAAGAATACGAAAGATAGGATTCTTTCCGGGAGTGACTTGTCCGTCAGAAAAGAAAAAGAAGGGAGTTTCAATTCCATTTTGTCCACTTTCACTCATTCGTTGTTAAGATATACCTAATCTCTATGTTACATTAAGCTAGGAAATTAATAAAGGATAAATCCGGCAAGAGGGGTCAAGAAGGTAGAGAGTTTTTTTCTCTAATAAGAAGAATTTAGTTAAAGGGACAAGTAGAATCTATGATTCTAGAAAATAGCTTGAATCTGTGTCGAATTGGTAGGTGTACGTGGATCAATCAAGTTCTGACAGGAATAAAATAAA
>JACTNZ010000038.1:130000-135000 GCA_018127125.1 Rhododendron griersonianum
ATAACTAATTAGTTAATTAGAATTAGATAGAACATAACACAAATTTATAAAATTACCATCCGGTACTACTGTTTTACCCAAAATCAATCTCATACTCCAAAGATTACAATCGTGTCAATATTACCCATAGCGCGCGCAAAATAATTAATTAGGACCCAACCATAACACTCAAATAATAAATGGCAACGTAACTAATTAAATAAATAAAAATGCTAGGCCGTAACATCCTTCCCCCCTTAAAATAAATTTCGTCCACGAAATTGCATATTAACCTTATTCATACAACTGTGGGTACTTCCCATGTATCTCGTCATCACGCTCCCATGTAGCTTCTTCAACAGCGTGATTGTGCCACAATACTTTGACCAATAGAGTCATTTTATTGCGAAACACCTTCACCTTCTTATTCAAAATCCTAACGGGTTGCTCTTCATAGATTAAATCATCTCGAACATAAAGTGGCTCATAATCAATTACATGGGACAGGCTATGCACATACTTCCTCAATATCGACATATAAAAAAAAATATTAAAAACTTGGCCAAACTAGGTGGCAACGCCAAATTATAGGCCACCTCAACTATCCTTTCCAAAACCTCAAACGGCCCAATATAGTGAGGACTCAACTTTCCTTTTTGCCAAACCGAATAACATCTTTCTAGGGGACATCTTATGAAGTACCATATCTCTAGTTACAAACTCCAAATCCCTCCAATGGCTGTTCGAAAAAAATATATATATCTCCTACAATATGACTAGAAATTGAACTAGCCCAAATCTATTAAAGAAGTTAATCAACAAACACCGTCAATCAAATTAAGACTACCAGAATTGCAAAAGAATGTCAAAATAATAGTCACTAGATTTCCATCATTTCAAAAATATTCATAGGGCCACCTAATTACTCCAAATCCCTCCTACGATTATCTGGATAACTTTTCTATCTATTCCGAGTAGTTACAAACCTTTCCCAAATTTTTTTTTTTTTTTTGCATCCTCCACCAAGTCAAGTCCTAAAAGTCGCCTTTGTCCAACCTCATACCAACAGATAGAGGATATACACTTCTGTCCATACAAAACCTCATATGGAACAACTCCTGGCAATTGATCATCCCAATTTTCTTTTCACTCTAAGGTACATGGTCTCAATAAATCCTCCAAAGTCTGTATAGTCCTCTCACTTTGATCATCGTTAAGCAAAACTAAAAAAAATAAGCGAGTATCCTTCACTATCTTTAAGGCACCCAAAATTTAGATATATACAAAATGGGGAGACGGTCTGACACCATTGACCATTGATACAGGTGCACCATGGAGTCTAACAATCTCCCTAACATACAACCGTGCCAAACAATCCAATGTATATGTCAGCTTCTACAACCCCTAATTCAACATTCATGTAACGTACCATTCCACTATCTCTACAACCCCATATCATTCACATCAAGATAAAAAAAAAAGAAGTAAATAGTTATTTATAACTCCGAAAGGAATCATGCCTCCATAAAATCGAACATCTCAAATATCCAAGAACTCCAAAACTTTGCCAACCATTCAATAGTTACTGCCCCAGTACTTATTTTCTAATGCACATCCATGCTTTCGAGTAGGCAATCAAGCATATCACAGAACCTTAATGAATCTGTTCCATAAGACCATTATAATGCTACCATATTTGCAAAACTCCAAATTCATTATCTCAATCCATGGTGCATCCCCCAATCCAAATTTTAGCACTTAATAAACTACCAATTCTTTAGTGTTGCTCCACCTAAACATTAACCACATTCCTGCAACGCAGCGTACGGCATACGCTTCTAGAACCACCAATCAATGAATATATGTTGCACCGAAAAATTATGGCTCCCACAAAGATTATTAACCAAAACAAAAACCAAATCCATAAAATTGCTTACATCCATCAATCCTAAACGTATAGCAGTATTGCTGTAAGGCTCCATCATAACAAACACACACACACACACAAAAATGAAGTCTAAAAACACATCACATTCTTCTCTTTACTGTTCTTTTTTTTTTTAATAAATGAAGTGATACGTCGAGATCCAATATCGCATTTCTAGCTATCAAATTTTCTATTCCCGCCTTCAACTCCATTAACAGTTAAGTTCCAAATACGTATTAGTCTTCATGACGTCTTACTACCATCCATAACTACGAACCAACAGGAATACTTCCACAAAAATCTCTCTCATATTATGTTCCAACTTCACCTAAAATGACTATCCAAAACCAACAGAGAAGATAATTAACCAAGTCATCAGTGCTCAAGTTAGAATTAGCAGTCATGGAAAGAATCAAAATAGTTCTAGCCCAAACCAAGTAAGTCAAACTCTAAGTATCCGACATCTACAATTGATTACTATTATCTATACAACCTCAAAAATCCAAACTTCTGCTATCCAGCTTCTTAATCCTCAAAGATATTAATATTTATAGAAGTATCGCAAGTCCTATGGTGACCATACTGTCCAAACAGCTTCATTGAACCATTCTCAAATAAATCTCCACGGGAGTCCAACCAAATTATCAAATCCAGATTAAAATTTTAGGTAACAAGACGCCTCACAAATATCGTTGTCTATTCCACATATCCAAAAGAGCTGCAAGACAAAAGTTCTTCAATATATGCAATCTAATCTTCTCACCTCAACCAAAGTTTCAAGACGGCTAACAATAATATTGCTAAAGTATAAACAAGATTTTACTCTACTGAATCATCCAAAAATTTCACGGGTCATTATACACATATCTACCGCCTTTATTAATTACCCAAACTCAATGCTGTCTTCAAAACTAGTAATTGAACTAACTAGCTGCTAGTCTCACTTCCTAAAATAATGCATAATACACATCACCACCTAAAGATCCTAAAATTCACCTTGCAACTTGAAGACCAACTCCATGCACTAACCCAAAATGTAGCACCACTGAATATTTCCTTGTCATTTCAAAACCATGTCTCTAAATTATCCCCAAAAGTATGAGTTTTAACCTTTCGCAACAAATAAACTAAGAACCCCAAAACTACTAATGTTCCAAGTTGGTAATACTCCATATTCACTACAATGGCACGATAACAACTCAAATCCTTAAGTTTACCTAAAGAAATTTTCTCTTTCCTAACCTTCCCACAATTCCACAATAGTGATAAATGCATCAAACTTTTAAACCACCACCAGTGCACCCCATAACTTTACTATCTAATCACCAAACAAACCATAGCAATTAATCCTCTTCCATAAACCAACCCAAGCACTCGCATCCTGATATAGTCATAGCCCAACACATGGCCACTACCAATCAAGCGGTCGTGACTTTACCAAAACATATACTTACTGTCAAGTTCTCAAAATGAAGATGCTACGACTGTTATTGGAAAAACTCACAATGCCAATTATCAACTACTCCCACTTTTATGTTCACCAGGTCGTCTTAAATTTTTTTTTTTGAATTGAATTGAAACGTCAAAACAATGAAATCCTAACCATTCTTATCACCATTCATCTCCTATTAGACACCAACAAATTGTTTGGGTATTTTCTTAGACAACCATAATTATTGACCTCTCCTAATAGAACATAACCAAATCTCTACTAGGATCTCAAGCATATGAATGAAGGACCGATCAAACAACAACAATTCAAGAGTACTATCTTGAGTATTACAAGTAAGAAACTCTTGGCACACCCTCACACAATTCAACTAGCCCAACGTCAATACAAACTTGTAGCAGTCATCTAAGTTACAATCTTAAGTCAATCTCCAAGTGTACTACCACCAATACTAATTCTTTAGATTCACTAATATCATACTCCAACAACATTACGTCACCAATGTACTTGTAAAATAAGGGTGACGACCCAAATAACTAATAAAATCACAAATGCCACATTCTCCTCCAATACCCTATCCAAAGTCTACAAAAAATAATGTTCCCAGCGAATGACTACTATCTCCATAATATATGCGGGTGCTGATACACATCAAATAACCACAGTTCTTATAAATGGTAGTAGGACTCTGGGGACTCGGACCTCCACTAAATGAACATTAAACAAAATGAATGCAAAAGTTTTTTTTTTAAACCTGGCTCTGATACCACAATTGTCACACCCCAAAATGAGAAGTGACCGGCCATGAACCACAAGACCAAAACTCGTAGAACATGCAGCCTAAAAAGAAATTTTTATAAAACTCCCAAGTAAAGATCCACCAAACAGTCAACCATTTTTTATTTATTCAGAACATCCACAACCAATAAATTCCACCAAAAGAATGGGCACAAACATCCCATGAACCAAATAATATCCAGTGATCCAACAGTAATAAAAGAATCCGGATGTCTGATAAAATGTTTCAATGCGGAAGCGATGAAATAAAACACTAAGCTAGGATGAGACACCCTAAGGAGGTCAACAACAGAAACCCTGAGATGCCGCCAGAGTCCATGCCTAAATCCCCAACTTGCCTGAAAAATGAGTTGGAATAAATCCGTCAGCTGACGAGCTCAGTGAGTAGCAAAGCATGTATATTAGAATAAGGTTCTGAAATAAGGATCAAAATAATTTACCATGTCAACATAATTTGGCACATGCGGTGAACCACAAAATAATCCATTAATCCAATTAACGATTCATCCGATAAGTCTTAATGGTGTTCTCAATCCAATCTCCAACAACAATGGGGAACCACAACCAAAATCAATAGTACCAAGTGCCAGTGAATAAATATCTCAAAAATTGGATCCAATATCAGAACTTAGAGTCACCACGAGTAGGCAGCCCGTGGAACTTTTCCCTAAGAATGATCCGGTCAATAACAACCGTTGAGCATTAGGGTCACCGGCCTAATCCGGTTTCTTCCCTAATGGCCAGAGTCACCCGCACACAGAGGATTAATTTCCCTGGACTTCCAAAATATGTTCCCATCAATATCCACAAAGTTCTCACCAAAAGGTTATCCAAACAATAAATAGT
>JACTNZ010000038.1:152500-162500 GCA_018127125.1 Rhododendron griersonianum
ACCCACTTCGGTAGGGATTTCTCTCATTCTCTACATGTTCTAAGTTGATTAAGCATGTTTTGGGTGTTTGAATGCTACTTATTGTTGAATTGAGTGAATGTGGCTTGGTGATTGCATATTCCATTGAAAATGGGCACAATAGTCTTGATTGTTATGGTTTATGAGCTTGTTGTAACATATTTGATAATGTCCGTATGCGTTAAATGTGGTTAAGGCACCGGTCTTGATTGTGGTGATAATGGAGTCGTTGTTGTGAGATGAATGTGAAGTATATTGTGACGCAAGGGGTGGGAACACAAGAATCGCAAGGGGTGGATTATATTGTGACGCAAGGGGTGGAAACACAACTCGCAAGGGGTGGAGATGGGTTGGAGGATGTGTGTGTGTGAGAATTGGTACGTTACTTGAAATAGTATTGACTTGCGTTGTAGGACCTTGTCATGAAATTCAGTGTGCCACATTCATGCTTATCAATCTTATTGCATATAGAATCTGTAGAGAATTTCCTACTGGGCTCTAGTAGCTCAACAAAATCCTTCTTTTCAGGTTTAAACGCCGGTCAGTAGCGTGCATGCCTTGAACCTGAGACGTGGAGACTTTTGGAGGCTTACTTGACTTTGTTACTCATCCATCTTTGTATTTAGTTTACTTTTGGGTTTGAGATGGCCTTGTAACAAAATTTGTTTTTGAACGATCTTTTGCTTAAAGTTGTAACGTTCTTAATACTTGTACTTGAATCGAAGTTTAACTTGGGCCGGAGTGCCAATGTTGTATATTTTGAAACTTGGAGACTTGGCGTGTAATTAAACAGGTGGGAACTCTCTTTTGGGATATTATTTACTTAATGCGAGGACTTTTATTGAAATGGTTATTTATTTATGTTTAAAAATCGAGGGCGTGACAAATTGGTATCAGAGCGTCTAGGTTTGAATACTTTGAGACCGTGGGGAGACTTCTAGTCTCATGGGTTCAAAAGTCACGCCATTTGCATAACATAGAGGTGTTTATTTGCATTGATCGTTACTTGGCTTACGTGGCATTGCATTTTAAACATGATAGGATGGTGTTGAGTTGATTTGGCTCTTGTTGGGGTAGTTGGGGGTTTTTAACTTCATTAAGTGATGTTGTTGTTGATGAGTTCCTCTTTTTATGCCTTGTAGCTAGATGCCTCCGAGAACGCATGCTAGAGCAGGTGAGGCCGAGGGTCGGGGTGGCCGTGGTCGTGGCCGTAGGGGTGGCCGTGGTCGTGGCCGGAGGGAACCGGTTGAGGATGAGGTTAGCCATCATGCTGAGAATCCGAGTGGGAATTTGGGGGAAGGGGCCGGAGGTGGTCGAGGAGAGGAAGAACCGATAGTTCAAAACCCTTTTGCTAGGGACTTTGTTGCGGCTCTTGCGGCTGCTAACCTTCTAAACCCCGCACCGAGGGAAGGTGCCGATAGTCGTGCTTTGTCGGCTATGAGGGAATTTAGCCGTAGGAATCCACCAACGTTCGACGGGTCGAGTAGTGACCCTCTTGTGGCTGATCACTGGCTAGCTCAGATTCGAAAGCTTTTTAGGGCTCTTGGGATTACAGAGGATGACTTACGGGTAAACATCGTGGCCGTACAACTTACCGGGGAAGCAAATGAGTGGTGGGAGTCAGTCCTAGAATCGAGAAAGGATGCGAGGAGGGCGGCGAGGACCGCGGCTCAAGCAAATGAGCCGGATGTGGAGAGCTTAACTTGGGTCGAGTTCGAAATGCTCTTCGAGGAGCAATATTTTCCACAAACTAGCCGTGACCAATTGAGGGAGGAGTTTGAGAAGTTAGAACAGGGAAATATGACCGTGTCGGAATACGCTTTAAAGTTCCAGTCCTTATCCCGTTTTGCGCCGGAATTGGTGGCAATTGAAGAAAGAAAATGTAGGCGGTTCGAGAGGGGTTTACACGAGACTGTGAAGAAGTTTGTGGTGGCACAACGCAAGGGGAAGTTTTCCGAGGTTGTGGAGTGTGCGAGGAGTATTGAGACTCCGAGGGAAGCGCCGAGAAATCCGAAGGCTTGGGAACCAAGGCAACCGGTTGGAGGCGTGAGCTCTTCTTCGGGGAGTTTTGGTAGTCAGGGGAGGAAGAGGCAACGAGATCAATTTTCGGCTTCGCAGGGTCCGTCAAACTTTAGACCTCAATCTTCTTCGTCGTTTGGGACCCGGGGAAATTCGAATAGGCCTCCGATTGTGTGTCACGAGTGTGGTCTAGCGGGGCACATCCGAGCTCAGTGTCCGCGGTTATTGGGTACGTGTTTTACTTGTGGGAAGGCCGGTCACTTTGCTAGGAATTGTCCGCTTGGGGAAGGGACACGAAGCGAATCGGGTTCGGTGCAGCAACCGAGGGGTGGTCAGAGTTCAGGTCGGCAATCATTTCGGGGTAATCAGAGGCAGCAACAGTCTCACTTCCGTCAGACCACGTCAGCTCAGGGATCTCAGGCTGAGAGAGGGGCGAGTTCGTCAGCACCTACTCAGGGTTCTGGTCAGCGGGGTGGACACGTTCAGGGTCAGATGACTCAGGGAAGGGCTTTTGCTATCACTTCAGCCATTCCGCCACCACCTCCTATCACTTCTCAGACCCCAGAGGCTTCGGTCGTAAGGGGTACATTTCTATTGTTTAATTCCTTTGCTAGAGTATTATTTGATTCTGGAGCATCACATTCGTTCATTGCTGCATCTTTTGCTTGTGCTTTGGAGTTGGAATTTGAGAGTATTAGTCCTCCGTTGTTCGTTGAGACGCCTATAGGAGGTAGGTCGCCATTAGATCGTATTTGTCGGGATTGCGAACTTATCATCCAAGATCGTCGTTTCACTTTTGACTTCATTGTGTTGAATATGTCGAGTTTCGATCTCATATTGGGAATGGATTGGTTATCTACATTTCATGCAACCATTGATTGTTTCAAGCGTCGGGTCCGTATCTGTCCGCCTGAGGGTCCTTGTTTCGAGTTTTTCGGGGAACGTCGGGAACCGTTAGAACCGTATTTGTGTGGGTCTCGGGAACGTGAGTCGATGTATGCGTTATTAGCAAGTTTGGCCTTAGATGAGGACGTATCCGCGCGTGGGGAGTTACCCCTTGTTGTTTGTGACTTTCCAGACGTATTTCCGAAGGAGTTACCTGGTTTGCCACCCGAAAGGGAAATCGAATTCTCTATTGACTTGCTTCCTGGTACTGCTCCCATTTCTGTACCTCCTTATCGTTTCGCGCCCGCCGAGTTGAGAGAATTGAAGACGCAGTTGCAAGAGTTGGAAGGTTTGGGGTTTATTCGTCCGAGTACGTCACCATGGGGAGCACCGGCCTTATTTGCTCAGAAGAAAGATGGGTCGCTTCGTTTGTGCATCGATTATCGTAAGTTGAACCGTGTCACTATTAAGAATAAGTACCCTATGCCTAGAATTGACGATTTATTTGACCAACTTCGAGGCGCGACTTGTTTTTCTAAGATTGATCTGAGGTCCGGTTACCACCAATTGAGGGTTCGAAGGGAAGACATTCCTAAGACCGCATTTCGTACTCGTTATGGCCACTACGAATTCGTTGTTATGCCTTTTGGGTTGACGAACGCACCGGCAATGTTTATGGACTTAATGAACCGCATCTTTCGTGCCTATCTTGATCGTTTCGTGGTCGTTTTTGTAGACGATATCCTTATCTACTCACCTTCGGAGGAGGAACACCAATCTCATCTTTCTATCGTTCTTGAACTCTTGAGAGAGAACCAACTGTACGCCAAACTTAGCAAGTGTGAATTTTGGTTGTCCGAGGTTAAGTTTTTGGGTCACGTCGTATCGAAGGATGGGGTGTCCGTTGATCCGGGAAAGATAGAGTCCGTGATGAATTGGCAACGACCGAAGAGTGTTTTTGAAATCCGTAGCTTCTTGGGCTTGGCCGGGTACTATCGTCGTTTCGTTCTCGATTTCTCCCGTTTAGCGGCTCCGATGACGAAGTTGACTCGTAAGGGAACTCGTTTTATTTGGAACGACGCGTGTGAGAAGGCCTTTGAAGAATTGAAGAGGAGGTTGACTACCGCGCCAGTTTTGGTTGTGCCTGAACGGGGAGTCGGTTATTCAGTGTACTGTGATGCTTCGAAAGAAGGGTTAGGGTGCGTATTGATGCAGTTGGGGCGAGTGGTAGCGTACGGATCGCGGCAATTGAAGACTCACGAGCGGAATTACCCTACCCATGATTTAGAACTTGCGGCCGTCGTTTTTGCGTTAAAGAGTTGGCGTCATTATCTTTACGGTGAAAGATTCGAGGTATTTTCTGATCATAAGAGTCTTAAGTATTTGTTTTCTCAAAAGGAACTCAATCTACGTCAACGCCGTTGGATGGAACACCTGGAAGACTACGACTTTGAGTTACAATACCACCCGGGAAAGGCGAACGTTGTAGCGGACGCATTGAGTAGAAAATCGACGCATCTTGCTAGTTTAGCTATCCATGAGTGGAAAACGATGAACGACTTAGGTTCGTATGCTTTGCATTTTGAGGAGATTCGAGAGGGAATCACCTTATGTAACTTAACCGTTCAATCAACCTTGTCGACTCGAGTAATTGAGGCCCAACAACAAGATGAAGAAGCGGGAGAGTTTCGCACCAAGTTTCTTAGCGGAAACGCTCGAGAGGGGTGGATGATTCATGCCGATCAAGGTTTGCGATACCAAGGAAAATTGCTCGTACCCATTTCGTGTCGGGAGGAAATCTTGCGAGAATTTCACCATTCGCCTTTAGCCGTGCATCCGGGGGGAACGAAAATGTACCATGACTTGCGTAGACAATTTTGGTGGCCGGGAATGAAGAGGGACGTCGTCGTTTTCGTATCCAAATGCCTTACGTGCCAGCAAGTCAAAGCTGAACATCAACGACCCGCCGGGGAGTTGCAACCATTGCCAGTGGCCGAATGGAAGTGGGAGAACGTGACTATGGATTTCGTTACCGGTTTACCAAGGTCGCCGAGGGGGCATGATGCCATATGGGTGATAGTTGATCGATTGACCAAGTCAGCGCATTTCTTACCTATTCAGGTTTCGGATTCGATTGAGACGCTTAGCCGTTTGTATATCCGTGAGATTATCCGCCTTCATGGGATTCCCGTTTCTATCGTGTCGGATCGAGATCCAAGGTTTACCGCGCGCTTTTGGCAAAGTCTGCAGGCCGCTCTTGGCACCAATCTTTTATTTAGCACCGCGTATCATCCTCAAACGGATGGGCAATCCGAGAGAACGATCCAAATTTTGGAAGATATGCTCCGGGCTTGCGTTATGGATTTTCGAGGTAGTTGGGAAGATCACCTACCGTTAGTCGAATTCGCTTACAATAATAGTTACCAATCTAGTATCGAGATGGCACCGTATGAGGCTTTGTATGGGAGACCGTGTCGATCACCTGTTTGTTGGACCGAGTTGGGCGAGGCTACATTGGTCGGGCCGGAATTGATTCAAGAGACTTCCGAAAGCATGAGAGCGATTCGCCTACGTCTTCTTGAAGCACAAAAGAGAACCACCGAGCAAGTCAAAGTGATTCGTCAACGATTGTTAACCGCGCAAAGTAGGCAAAAGAGTTACGCTGATCGCCGTCGCCGACTGTTATCTTTCGAAGTGGGGGATCACGTGTTTCTTAAGGTATCGCCACGTCGGGGACTATCTCGTTTTGGGCAAAAAGGGAAGCTTTCACCGCGTTTCATCGGACCGTTTGACATTATCGAGAAGATTGGAGAAGTTGCCTATCGACTGGCCTTGCCACCGAGGTTATCGGGGGTTCACGACGTATTTCATGTATCAATGTTGCGAAAGTACGAACCGGATCCGTCTCATGTCTTAGAGTGGTCCGAATTAGAGTTGGAAGCTGATGCGTCTTATGAGGAGGAACCGATACGTATCCTAGATTCGCGTGACCAAGTATTGAGGGGCAAGACTATTCCGTTAGTGCGAGTCCTATGGAGTCATCTCGGGAAGGAAGAGTCGACATGGGAGAGGGAAGACGAGGTTAGGGAGAAGTATCCGCACCTATTTTCAAGTTGAATCAATGTAAATCTCGAATTTTGGTTGTGTGAGTGTTGATTTGATCGTTTCATGATATGTGTTGTGGTATAGGCAAGACTACTTGATGCATAAGTATGTTTGACTTGAATTGTAAATTTCGGGACGAAATTTCTTTAAGGAGGATAGATTGTAGAGACTCGCAAACTTGTTTTAATTTCGGAAATCATTTATTCCGTTAAGTATATATATTGTTAGTAAAATCGCTCGTATGTTGTGGGGGTGTACGGAGATACGTATCCGGATGTGTATCGGACTCTCGGAGGATGGTAAAATGTTAGTTTTGATGTTGTATTGATGTTTGGAAGTGTTGGTACCAAGTCGGGTTTGTTTCGGTGTCCGTGAAAAAAATTCTTTTTTCTGCCCTTCATGAACCGGTACGCATTTTACCCGTACCGGTACATGGTGTCCAGAAGTTGTGCTTTTTGACTCTTCGAAGGTTCATGAACCGGTACGCATTTTCCCCGTACCGGTACATGCTCCTTTTTCTGCACTTTTTCAGCACGCTTTTTGGACCACTATAAATACCTCCTTTTTGGCATTTCTCACTCCAAACCCACGAAAAACACTTGGAAACACCCCCTCTCACCTACCCAACTCCAATCTCACCCAAGACCCTTGATTTCAAGTTCAAATCTTCAAGATCCAAGGGTTTTCTTCCTCAAAATCACAAGATTCTTGCATTTGGTGAACCAAGGGTGAGTTCTATGTACTTGTTCTCACTCCTAGAGGCTTACCCACGTTTTTCTCTCTCTCCTCTCGATTATTGGTTGATCTTTGTTTGTTCTTCGTGTTTGTGGACTTTATTCACTCTAGATCTTGTACCCAAGCTCGGGTGAGGCTTGTTTTTGAAGGATTCAAGTGTTTGGCTCTCGATAGACCTAGGGTTTTGCTCAAAACCCACTTCGGTAGGGATTTCTCTCATTCTCTACATGTTCTAAGTTGATTAAGCATGTTTTGGGTGTTTGAATGCTACTTATTGTTGAATTGAGTGAATGTGGCTTGGTGATTGCATATTCCATTGAAAATGGGCACAATAGTCTTGATTGTTATGGTTTATGAGCTTGTTGTAACATATTTGATAATGTCCGTATGCGTTAAATGTGGTTAAGGCACCGGTCTTGATTGTGGTGATAATGGAGTCGTTGTTGTGAGATGAATGTGAAGTATATTGTGACGCAAGGGGTGGGAACACAAGAATCGCAAGGGGTGGATTATATTGTGACGCAAGGGGTGGAAACACAACTCGCAAGGGGTGGAGATGGGTTGGAGGATGTGTGTGTGTGAGAATTGGTACGTTACTTGAAATAGTATTGACTTGCGTTGTAGGACCTTGTCATGAAATTCAGTGTGCCACATTCATGCTTATCAATCTTATTGCATATAGAATCTGTAGAGAATTTCCTACTGGGCTCTAGTAGCTCAACAAAATCCTTCTTTTCAGGTTTAAACGCCGGTCAGTAGCGTGCATGCCTTGAACCTGAGACGTGGAGACTTTTGGAGGCTTACTTGACTTTGTTACTCATCCATCTTTGTATTTAGTTTACTTTTGGGTTTGAGATGGCCTTGTAACAAAATTTGTTTTTGAACGATCTTTTGCTTAAAGTTGTAACGTTCTTAATACTTGTACTTGAATCGAAGTTTAACTTGGGCCGGAGTGCCAATGTTGTATATTTTGAAACTTGGAGACTTGGCGTATAATTAAACAGGTGGGAACTCTCTTTTGGGATATTATTTACTTAATGCGAGGACTTTTATTGAAATGGTTATTTATTTATGTTTAAAAATCGAGGGCGTGACAGTTTGGGCTCTAGAGGGATTTGGTGTTGCTCATATTTTACAAGAGATGCTTACTTATAAATCTGATCATACTAGAACTCGCCGTAAAGTATATAATACTATGCTCAGTGGAGGAATAATTCCTAATCCTAAGGGGGCTCCAGAATCTTTTCAATTGCTCGTTCGAGAACTACGATCTTTGGCTCTGGAACTGAAGCATTTCCTTATATCTGAGAAGAACTTCCATTCCAGATTAAATGAATAGGAAGAAAGCGTAATCAGAATTAATCAAAACTTTTCTTGTATAATCATAATCAATGGAACCAAAGTATTATGTGACTCTCATTAATAGGGGTGCCTCCGAGAATTTAGAATTGCCTCAAAAGAGCGGAGATGGACCTATTATTCGATCTTTTGATTACGGATCCCGAAAACCTTACGAGACCCGAACATTTTGAAAATAGGTATCTAAAAGAGATCTACAGAAAAATAGGCGTTTTTAGTTGCAAGTACTTTCACGAAAACGAAAAAGAATGGGAATATTATGTGGCTCTCATTCAGGAATTCGGAGAATTGGCTCTGAGAATCTATAATTTGCCTCAGAAGATCGAATATGAAGATATTATTCGCTTTACTCACAACTCCCAAAAACCTTCTGAAAATCGAGGGTTTTCAGAAAGAGTATAAAGAGTATATAGAGTATATAAGAGAGATCTACCTACATATAGGCATTTTTACCTGCGCTTACTTTCAGAAAAGGGAAAGTTGAAATCCGCTTGATTATTGTTCGAACTGGATATTGATAGGCAAAAAACAAGCTCGTATTTTATCTTCGGTACCTTTTCTTAATCTTCTCGATTGCTCGTTCGAGAACTACGACTTTAGCTCTGGAACTGAATCATTTCCTTATACCTGAGAAGAACTTCCAGATTAATAGGAAGGAAGCTTAATCGGAATTAATCAAAACTTTTCTTCTATGATCGACCGGTATAAACATCAACAACTCCGAATTGGATTAGTTTCTCCTGAACAAATAAGTACTTGGGCCGATAAAATCCTACCTAATGGAGAGATAGTTGGAGAGGTGAAAAAACCCTATACTTTTCATTACAAAACCAATAAACCGCAAGAAGATGGATTATTTTGTGAAAGAATTTTTGGGCCTATAAAAAGTAGAATTTGTGCTTGTGGAAATTCTAGAGGAATCGGAGATAAAAAAGAAAACCTGCGATTTTGTGAACAATGTGGGGTTGAATTTGTAACTTCTTGGACACGAAGATATCAAATGGGCTACATCAAACTAGCACGTCCAGTAACCCATGTGTGGTATTTGAAACGTCTTCCTAGTTCGATTGCGAATCTTTTAGATAAACCTCTTAAAGAATTAGAGGGCCTAGTATACTGCGATTTTTCTTTTGCTAAGCCCATAGCTAAAAAACCTACTTTCTTACGATTACGAGGTTCATTCGAATATGAAATCCAATCCTGTAAAGAAAGCATCCCACTTTTTTTTACTCGATTTACTAAACTTAAACTTAAACAGGTCTTATATAGATTTCGAGATCGAGAGATCTCTACTGGAGCAGGTGCGATTCACGAACAATTAGCCGATCTAGATTTACGAATTATTCTAGATTCTTCATTGGTAGAATGGAAAGAATTAGAGGAAGATGGGCCCACAGGGAAAAAATCGAAAGATCTAAAAATTGCAAGAAGAAAGGCTTTTTTGGTTAGACGCATGCAATTAACTAAGCATTTAATTCAAACAAATATAGAACCAGAATGGATGGTTTTGTCTCTATTACCAGTTCTTCCTCCCGAGTTAAGACCGATCATTCAACTAGATGGGGGTAAGCTAATGAGCTCGGATATTAATGAACTCTATAGAAGAGTTATCTTTCGTAACAACTATCTTACGACTCTATTAACAAATAAATATACGCCAGTAGAGCTCATAATGTGCCAGGAGAAATTGGTACAACAAGCCGTGGATACACTTCTTGATAATGGAATCCGCGGACAACCAATCAGGAATGGTCATAATAAAGTTTACAAGTCGTTTTCCGATTTTATTCAAGGAAAAGAGGGAAGATTTCGTGAGACTATGCTTGGCAAACGGGTCGATTATTCGGGGCGTTCCGTCATTGTCGTGGGCCCTTCACTT
>JACTNZ010000038.1:182500-195000 GCA_018127125.1 Rhododendron griersonianum
GAAATGGGGCGTGGCCAAGTGGTAAGGCAACGGGTTTTGGTCCTGTTATTCGGAGGTTCGAATCCTCCCGTCCCAGAGCATATTCGAATAAAGATGGTTTTTTGAACAACTTTCTGTTTCAAGATCCAATATAATAATTGGATAGAATGTGATTCTTCTTTTTACTTTTTAATGATTCTTCTTTGATCTTTACTTGAACTGACTCGAGTTCAAATGACACGCAGATGTAACTGAATCTATTTGTAATTCAGGTAAGATAGAACATAGATTACAAAGATTTTCATTCAAAAAAATCAGCCGGGCTTTTCAGCATGTGTTTATTCTCTTCATATTAATTTATTGTCTTCATATTAATATTCAAGGGAAGTTAGGTACTGAGAAAAATCTTACGCCTCCTATTCTGTAACGCCCCGATTTTCAGAAATAAAATCGAAGACATTTAAGTATTTAATTAAAGAAAACATTTCTTAAATTTGAAGTTTGAAAAACAATTTAAAACAGAATTCTCAACATCGAGATTCACTTATTACAATCCACTGGGGAAATACTAAAATAGTCTTTGAAATATTGAAAAGGGACAATCAACAGAACCATCTTCTAGGTTTGGTAGGGATTCCAAGCGTACTCGGGTTCAGCTCCCACTTCCGGATTTTCCTCCGCATAAAATTGTTCGCCCAAGGGGTTCTGTGTCTCTTCTTGGTACTGTGCTATTGCGAGATCCTCTCCATTGAATCCTGTGTCCTCTGGTAAATTGATCGCCGAAGCAATCGATTTACCAGGATACAGACGTATCCGTGAGTGATAAATCACCCAGTAAAATAATCTAACCCAACCACCCCTCTTACTTTACAATTAGCAATCAAGCAAGATAAACATGGTACGAGGAATATAACAGAAGTATTTCATATCAATCAGTTTATTACTATTCATTAACCTGACGTGTGATCTAAGATCTCACCGCGAGATCTTTCCTCCCTCAACCTCTAGCCATGCTCGGTCCCATGGGATCACTTTATTTTGCTGTCGCGGATTGCACCTAAGTTATGTACCCAGTGTGTATCCCTCTCAATACAACAAAAGAAAGCTTACCATGCCTGAATCACAACTAGGGTTCGCCTATCTTATAAACCACATCGCAACCATTCCACAATCATCACTGGACACCCGCCAGTATATCAATTTATCACTGGACACCCGCCAGTTTCAATCTCATCACAATCTCATCACAACTCGAAATCACGCCTGCAGGCAATCTAAAAACAAAAACTTTCCCAATTCATCCTTTAACTAACATCGTCTAAGTGATTTCTATTTCGCATACCACCCCATGTCTCTAGGGTCCAATCTATCAGATCAATCAGCAGTTGGAAATAATAATTAAACAAACAGAATAATAATTGAAATAAACAATATGCAATAAATCACATAACCTTTTATGAATGGGCCGTTGCCCTTAGTCTTGTATGATCAACAAGTCATTAATAAGGTAAGGAACTTTTATTAAATAAAAGTTTTAATAAGAAGAATATAATCTAGGCTTGTATAATTTATATTTAGGAAGATAAATTGATTAACGATCATAATAAATACAATAAGTAATTAATAACACTAGAATAGGTAGCATGGCTCTAAAAGGGGTTCTAGGGTCCTACGTAACCTGTTCGAGTATCAACAAGTGGGTCCGGAGGGTTACAGAATTATTTTTAAAACAAAAATGATTTTTAAAGTTACCAAAGTAATATAAATAGATAATAAATTATTTAATAAATAAAATATGTCGAGATTAACAACATATCATCTTTAGGATGTAAAGAATCTAAAAAAAATATTTTGGGAATTTATAAAATGGTTTATAAGGTCGCAAGGATTTTTCGTTTGAAACTTTTGATTGAAAATAAACAAAAAAATTAATTAAATAGATATTAAAATAAAATAAATATGATATTAACAAGTTATGATCTTTGAGGTGTTAGGAGTCTAGGAAAAATAGATCGGGCGTCGAAAACGGTGTTTGGGATGTCGAAAAGTCGATTCGGAACGAAACAGTCCTGCCGCAAGGTCTGACCGGGTCAACCTTGCGGCCGCGAGGTCAGAGGCCTGGTTCTTGCGGTCCGCAGGTTGCGGCCGCAAGGTTGAAAGCAGTTTCGATTTTTTTTGGTTTTCTTCACGGTTTTCGATGCATGGGACCGTAAGGGGCTATGGGTTAGGTATAAAAACACTAAATATACTTAGAGGAGTGATTGGAGTGGATTAAAATACCTCGAATCGGATTGAATTGAAAAAAAACGGATCTTGAACTTTTTGAAGAAGATGACTTCGGCTGGAGGGAACGGGGGACCTTGGGCTCGAATTTGACGATGCTTGTGGATGCTTGGGATTGTAGAAGAAGGTTGGAACGGGTAATTCGGATCTCGGGGGTTCCTAGAACGCAAACCCACTTTTCTCTCTCTCACTTTCTCTCTCTAGAACTCCATGGATTGGAGTCCGACTTGTTTTGAATTCTCTCTCTTTTCTGGACTAATAGGATGTGAATAATCTCGTGGTGAGTTCTAGGGTCGGGGTTATAGGGTATATATAAGAGAATTTTGGTGATAGGGATGATGAAATCGTATTGGAATGGGATTCTAATTATTGGCTTAATATGGACGGAAATTATGGACGAAATTATGGCTAGGAGAGTGGTAGAGATTGAGTAGGAGTAGGAGATGGGGAGGTGGAAGAGTTTGCATGCATGCATGCAACTAAAAAGGGATAATTAGGAATAGGATAATTATTCTTTGTAATTATCAAGTAATTATCTAATAAAGAAATAAATAGGATAATTATAATTATCTAGTATTTATCTACTAAGGAAATAAATAATATTAGAACTAATAACATATTTTAAAATAATTCTTTTTAATGCTATTAATAATTACCGAAATTACGGGTTATTACAACCTATCCCCCTTAACAAAATTTCGTCCTCGAAATTAAAGTGTACCTTCTGGAGGAAATAGACTCGGATAGTTGGCGCGTATAGTATCCGCTCGTTCCCAGGTTGATTCCTCAATTCCTCGATGTCGCCAAAGGATTCGGACGAGTTGAATGGTTTTGCCTCGAATGCACTTCTCACTATAGTCTTGGATCTTCACTGGCTGTTCCTTGTGTTCTCGCGAGTTCGATGTTTTCCCAATTGATGATGTGGGAAGGATGCGTCATGTACTTTCGGAGCATTGACACGTGGAACACGTTGTGAACTCGGTCTAATTGTGGCGGTAGTGCCAAGCGGTACGCCACTTCTCCAATTTTCTCTAGGATTTCAAAAGGACCGATGTATCGCGGTGATAGCTTCCCTTTCTTTCCAAATCGGATAACTCCTCTTCGTGGTCGGATCTTTAAGAACACATGTTCTCCAACTTGAAAGGTCAATGGTCTGGTCCTTTTGTCAGCATAGCTCTTCTCGACTCTGGTCGAGCCGTTGGCGAATGGTTATGATCTTTTCTGTCGTTTCTTGGACTAACTCTGGTCCTAGTAAGCTTGCTTCTCCCAGTTCAGCCCAACAAACTGGCGATCGACAAGGTCGCCCATACAAAGCTTCGTATGGTGCCATCTCTATGCTGGATTGATAGCTGTTGTTATAGGCAAACTCAACTAAGGGTAGGTGTCGTTCCCAACTTCCCTTAAAGTCCAAAGCACAGGCACGGAGCATGTCTTCTAAGATTTGAATTGTCCTTTCGGATTGTCCGTCCGTCTGTGGGTGGAATGCGGTGCTAAGACGAAGGTCGGTTCCCAACGCTTTCTGTAGGCTTTCCCAAAAGGTCGACGTGAACCTTGAATCTCGATCACTCACAATGGATACGGGTACACCATGTAATCGTACGATTTCTCGAATGTAGAGTCTGCTGAGAGTGTCCATCGAGTCTGTCATCTTCATAGGTAAAAAGTGGGCGGATTTTGTTAAACGATCGACTATCACCCAAATGGCTGTGTTTGACTGCGGAGACCTAGGCAGTCCTGTCACAAAATCCATAGCGATGTGTTCCCATTTCCATCCGGGTATAGGCAAAGGTTGTAGGGTTCCACCGGGCTTCTGGTGTTCTGCTTTTACTTGTTGGCACGTGAGGCATGTTGAAACGTATTTGGCTACGTCCTTCTTGATTCCAGCCCACCAGTACTGTCGGCGGAGGTCTTGGTACATCTTGGTGCTTCCTGGGTGGACGGCGAAATTGGAATGGTGGAATTCCTTAAGTACTGCTTCTCGGAGGGTACCGATGTCTGGTACAAAAATTCTTCCTTGGAAACGAAGGCTTTTATCAACGTGGGTTGTCCACCCGGCTGCTGCTTTTCCAATTGAGAGTTGGTATCTGATGAAGTCACATTCTTGTTCAAAGGTTTGGGCTAAAAGAATTTCTCGGTGTAAGGCTGGGGTTGTGACTACGGCGAAGAGACACGCGTTGGTGCCTTCTGCGGTTGCCTGCAGCTTGAATCTGTTAAGATCCTCCATCATCTTCCATTCTCTTATAGCTAAACTAGCCACTTGTCCTCGGTTCTTGCGACTCAGCGCATCAGCGACTACGTTTGCTTTTCCAGGATGATAGGACATCGTGAAGTTAAAATCCTCTAAGTATTCCACCCATCTCCTTTGCCTCATGTTTAGCTCTTTCTGGGTAAACAGGTATTTCAAACTTTTGTGGTCCGTGAATACCTCGAACTGCACTCCGTATAGATAATGTCGCCAAGACTTTAGGGCGAACACTACTGCTGCTAGTTCCAAGTCGTGTGTCGGATAATTCTTTTCATGCGGTCTCAATTGTCGGGATCCGTAAGCAACGACTTTTCCATTTTGCATGAGTACAGCTCCCAATCCATCTTTGGATGCGTCGCAGTATACTGTATACCCTACGTCTCGTTCGGGAACGATCAATACAGGCGCACTGGTTAATCTCTTCTTGAGTTCTTGGAACGAATTCTCACATGCTTCATTCCATTCGAACTTAACTCCCTTTTGGGTTAGTCGCGTCATTGGCTTTCCCAAGATGGAGAAGTCTTGGATAAATCTCCTATAGTAACCGGCTAATCCCAAGAAACTTCTAATCTCGAACACCGAAGAAGGTCTTTTCCAGTCCATGACTGCTTCTACCTTGCTGTTGTCAACTGAAATTCCTTTCTCTGACACCACGTGTCCTAGGAATTTTACTTCTTTCATCCAAAATTCGCACTTGCTTGCCTTTGCATACAAATGATTGTCTCGAAGTACTTGGAGAACAATTCTCAAGTGGTCCTCATGTTCTTTCTCCGTGGGGAGTAAATAAGAATGTCATCAATGAACACTACCACGAATTTGTCCAAGTACGGGGTGAAAATTTGGTTCATCAGACACATGAAAACCGCAGGTGCATTGGTTAAACCGAACGGCATGACTACGAACTCGTAGTGTCCGTAGCGCGTGCGGAACGCCGTCTTAGGTATATCACCATCTTGGATTCGTAATTGGTGATATCCAGACCTTAGATCAATCTTTGAGAAACAGGTCGACCCTCTCAGTTGGTCGAACAAGTCGTCTATTCTCGGCAAGGGGTATCGGTTTTTGATTGTGACCTTGTTGAGTTGGCGGTAGTCGATACAAAGTCGGAGTGTTCCCTCTTTCTTCTTGACAAAAAGAGCAGGGGCTCCCCATGGTGAGGTGCTAGGTCGGATGAAACCCTTTTCTAAGAGTTCTTGAAGCTGCGTTTTCAATTCTCGCAGTTCTGCTGGCGCCATCCGATACGGGGCCATAGAGATAGGGGCTGTGCCGGGTTGTAACTCGATGGTAAAATCCAATTCCCTTGGCGGCGGTAATCCTGGTAACTCTTCGGGAAATACATCCTCGTATTCACAGACGATGTGAGGAAGACCCAACTCCTTTCGGTCCGTTTCCTCCAACATGAGGCTTGCTAACCATCCTGAAAGTTCTCTATGCCACTTTGTTTTGTGTGTGTTGGGTGCATAAGGGTCTTGTCTATCCCCCTTAAATTTGAAACAAGTTCCATCTGGTGAATAAGCTGTCACCATCTTTCGATGGCAGTCTATGACAGCTCGGTGTGCAGTCAGCCAGTCCATCCCAAGTATGACGTCAAAGTCCGTCATTTCGATTACTCGTAAGTCGCACGTTAATCGTAAATTCGATACTCCTAGTTCGCACCCCTTACAGATTAGTTCTACCGAAATCTTACCCCCTAATGGTGAGGTCACATGCATAGTTGTTTTTAGGGTTTCAGTTTCTAATCCAAGTGCAGATACACATGCGGCAGATATAAATGAGTGCGAAGCTCCAGAATCAAATAGTGCTTGAACGCATGTAGTATAAAGAGTGAGGGTACCTTGGATTACTGCAGGGTCCATCTCTTCCTCCGTTCCTTGCAGTGCAAACATCCTCCCAGCATTGGGCTGGATTGGCCCGTTTAGTCCTTGGTTCTGAAAAGGACGAGCTGGTGGTTGGTTCCACCCACCGCGAGGCTGGTTCTGCCCTCCGGGTTGGTTACCATTCCCAATTGGCCTAGCTTGATTCTGATTCTAATTTCCAAGTCCTGCAGTTCTGACCTGGTTTTGCGGTGGTCCTCCATAGTTCCCAGCGCCGTTCCACTTAGGACAATTTCTCCTGATATGTCCCTCCTCATGACAATAAAAACAACGGTTGTCTAGGTTTTGATTCTGAGGAAAGAGGTTGCGGTTTGGTCCAAGATTAAGATTTGGGCCTCGATTCGATATTTGGATCTGGTTTGGATTTGGGTTTGGGTTTCGATTGAACCCTGGGTTGGGGTTTCTCCATGCTGGGTTGAACTGTGTTGATTGAGGGCGAGGGTAGTTTTGGGGGTAGGGTTGAAAGGTTAGGGTACTCCTGTTGTTAGGGTTGGCGCGGATAGGTCCTCCAACTGCAGGTGTGGTCTTCTTTTGCTCACGCCTTGTCTTGAAATCCAAGTTTTCTCTCTCCATCTTAAGTGCGCACTGTACCACTTGCGAGTAAGTGGGAAGTGTCTGTGCCACCACTGCTCGGCGTGTTTCATTGAGCCCCCATTCAAATTTCCTTGCCTTGTCATCGTCAGTAGGTATGATTGTTGCGCCGTAACGGGACAGCTCCTCGAACTTGGCCGCGTACTGGGTCACGGTCATGGTGCCCTGCTCGAGGTTCATGAATTCCAAAGCCAATGCCTGTTTGACAGGTGTTGGGAAGTATTTGTCAAGGAAGATTTCTTCGAACCTTCCCCAAGTCATCGTCGCCACATCATGGGTGTTCTTCATCAGGTTCCACCAATGTTGAGCTTCACCCTGCATCTGATAGGTAGCTAGAGCAATTCGATTGCTGGCTTCTTGGATATCTAGGGTTTCAAGGATTTTCTTAATTTCCTCCAACCAGGCTTCTGCAGCTGTGGGGTTAGGTTCTCCTTGAAAGTAGGGCGGGCGACGCTTGCAGAATTCATTCAGTGCCTGACTCCTGGTCATTGGTCCTTTAGGTGTGTGCGGGGCTCCGCGTTGACCTTGGTTATTAGCAGTTGCAGCGGCAATAAACGCTTGCATGAGTTGGACTAGTTCGGTAGCCCCCATTTGGCCGTTGGCTCCATTTGGTCCATTGTTTTGCTCGTTATTCTGGTTGTTTCTTCCTTCCTCCATCTAGATACCGTCATGTTATATTTTATTAAGGGGGGGTTTATTATAAGAGCATATATCTATTTACATTTATATAAACGGAAGCAGAAAATCATAAGAAACTTTCTTTTATTAACAAAACAAAATCAAACACAAAATTTCCTAAAAACTCATGATAAAGGAAAAACAATCAAGCTACTAAAAATCACGCTACTAAAAGTCACGATAGTTCTTACTACCACAATTTTCTTCCTAAAAAAAAAATGATAAGGAAATCGATCAATCGAAAAGCACTGGAAAATGTTCTGCTAGAAGACTCTGTTTTTCAATGGTATCCTCTGTGAGCCCGTAGCAACGCCATGTCACTCGCCATAGTGGTTCCTGTTGTTCTTCGCTAGGGTTTGGATTGTTGTAGGGCTCTAGACGGATGGGTATCTCTGTAAAGGTGACGTGATCGGTGAAGTCGGCATCCCCTGAAATGATACGATGTTCCTGCTCGGGACGGGACCTTGAGACGCGAGAATAGTGGATGCGGTCGGTGTAATGCTCCTGGAATCCTCGGGGTACGGCAATGAGGTAGTAGCCATTATAGCATGGGGCTATGGTCCTTACTGGTCCTAAGTAAGCGGACTGCGCTCGGATCTTGAATGGGCAAGGGTATAGTGGCTCTAGTTGGATATAGACCCAAGTGTTCGGGTCATAACCGGAATGGTGTCCTACCCATGGAATTCCTGCAGGCCGGGTCATCTTAGGGCGAGGTGGAGGGTCGGCATCTATGACCTCACATTCACTGTCAGATTCTTCCATTGGTACAGGAGCTGGGGAAGGTGGGGGTTCTGCATTTCGAGCCGTTGGCTTGTCAGCCACCACTGTAGCTCGGCATCCATATCTCTTGGTGCATCTATGGGTAAGAGCCAACCATAATCATCCATCTCTAGTTCTTCCAAAAATCCATCTTCGCTGCCAGTGTTATTCCCTGCATCTCCTTCTGATCCAGGCTCCGCATTGTCCATTTCTTCCTCCTGGTTCTGTACCTGTTCTTCCTCAGGTACTACTGGTTCCTCCTGCTCTAGTTGCCAGGGTCCCAAACGGTAATCATGGTCAGATCCTGGAAACGGAGGCTCTTCTGGGTCTTCTTCCTCCTCAGCGGGTTCTTGTGGATCTTCTCATTCTTCAAGGGGTTCCTCTCGCGGTCCTAATTCCACTCCGAGAATGTAGGCTAGCATGTCTCGCCTCTCGCGGTCTTCAACTATGGTGTGAGTGATGGCGTCGACGAGAGTTAAAAGCCTTTGGTGAGCCTGCCTCATTTGATAGAGAATAGGAAACATCCCAGCCAAGTAATCGTCTCCCATTGGAAAGTCTGGGGTGGTGGTCATGAATGCCCTTAGACTTTCTACTTCTGCAGTTAGGTGGGTCGCCTCGTCCTCTTCTTGAGTGTTGGGGGGGTGGTGTTGTTGGTTCGGGGTAGGAATCGGAGGCTGACTATCCATATCTCTATAGTGTGGATAGTAAGGGTCATTCCTAATGTCAAAGCCTGGTATGCTTTCCAAAATATCACGGATTTCCCTCTCAAGTCTAGCCCTTCTCCATGGGCTTGGATGCTGGGCTGTGTATACCTCCCTCTGGTTTGGCTGATTCGCCATCACCGTCGGGCATACAAAATTGGGAACTCAGCAGGTACGTAAGGGTCTCGAAAAGAGAAGTCGGATCCTACGGTGTTCTCCAAAAGGTCTTGTAATTTGCTCCATTCGTCGGCTAGTTGGATTGCGAAGGTGGGGTCCATCTACAAAAGTAAAGAAGATATATTTATCGTTAGGTTTCGGTATATATATATTTTCTTTTTATAACGGTATTTTAATAGAGTAAGGATAAACTCAATCTAATGTGAAACTACCCAATCTACCCAAGGCCGAGGGTTGAACCTAAGGCTCTGATACCAAGTTGTAACGCCCCGATTTTCAGAAATAAAATCGAAGACATTTAAGTATTTAATTAAAGAAAACATTTCTTAAATTTGAAGTTTGAAAAACAATTTAAAACAGAATTCTCAACATCGAGATTCACTTATTACAATCCACTGGGGAAATACTAAAATAGTCTTTGAAATATTGAAAAGGGACAATCAACAGAACCATCTTCTAGGTTTGGTAGGGATTCCAAGCGTACTCGGGTTCAGCTCCCACTTCCGGATTTTCCTCCGCATAAAATTGTTCGCCCAAGGGGTTCTGTGTCTCTTCTTGGTACTGTGCTATTGCGAGATCCTCTCCATTGAATCCTGTGTCCTCTGGTAAATTGATCGCCGAAGCAATCGATTTACCAGGATACAGACGTATCCGTGAGTGATAAATCACCCAGTAAAATAATCTAACCCAACCACCCCTCTTACTTTACAATTAGCAATCAAGCAAGATAAACATGGTACGAGGAATATAACAGAAGTATTTCATATCAATCAGTTTATTACTATTCATTAACCTGACGTGTGATCTAAGATCTCACCGCGAGATCTTTCCTCCCTCAACCTCTAGCCATGCTCGGTCCCATGGGATCACTTTATTTTGCTGTCGCGGATTGCACCTAAGTTATGTACCCAGTGTGTATCCCTCTCAATACAACAAAAGAAAGCTTACCATGCCTGAATCACAACTAGGGTTCGCCTATCTTATAAACCACATCGCAACCATTCCACAATCATCACTGGACACCCGCCAGTATATCAATTTATCACTGGACACCCGCCAGTTTCAATCTCATCACAATCTCATCACAACTCGAAATCACGCCTGCAGGCAATCTAAAAACAAAAACTTTCCCAATTCATCCTTTAACTAACATCGTCTAAGTGATTTCTATTTCGCATACCACCCCATGTCTCTAGGGTCCAATCTATCAGATCAATCAGCAGTTGGAAATAATAATTAAACAAACAGAATAATAATTGAAATAAACAATATGCAATAAATCACATAACCTTTTATGAATGGGCCGTTGCCCTTAGTCTTGTATGATCAACAAGTCATTAATAAGGTAAGGAACTTTTATTAAATAAAAGTTTTAATAAGAAGAATATAATCTAGGCTTGTATAATTTATATTTAGGAAGATAAATTGATTAACGATCATAATAAATACAATAAGTAATTAATAACACTAGAATAGGTAGCATGGCTCTAAAAGGGGTTCTAGGGTCCTACGTAACCTGTTCGAGTATCAACAAGTGGGTCCGGAGGGTTACAGAATTATTTTTAAAACAAAAATGATTTTTAAAGTTACCAAAGTAATATAAATAGATAATAAATTATTTAATAAATAAAATATGTCGAGATTAACAACATATCATCTTTAGGATGTAAAGAATCTAAAAAAAATATTTTGGGAATTTATAAAATGGTTTATAAGGTCGCAAGGATTTTTCGTTTGAAACTTTTGATTGAAAATAAACAAAAAAATTAATTAAATAGATATTAAAATAAAAAAATATGATATTAACAAGTTATGATCTTTGAGGTGTTAGGAGTCTAGGAAAAATAGATCGGGCGTCGAAAACGGTGTTCGGGATGTCGAAAAGTCGATTCGGAACGAAACAGAGCAAACCGCAAGGTCTGACCAGTTGACCTTGCGGTGGAGCACGCTGCCGCGACCTCGCGGCTGCGGCCGCAAGGTTCGGGATTTCGATTTTTTTTGGTTTTCTTCACTGTTTTCGATGCATGGGATCATGGGGGACTATGGGTTAGGCCTAAAAACGTTAAATATACTTAGAGGAGGGATTGGAGCGGATTATAGTACCTCGAATCGGATTGAATTGAAAAAAAACGGATCTTGAACTTTTTGAAGAAGATGACTTCGGTTGGAGCGAACGGGGAACCTTGGGCTCGAATTTGACGATGCTTGTGGATGCTTGGGATTGTAGAAGAAGGTTGGAACGGGTAATTCGGATCTCGGGGGTTCCTAGAACGCAAACCCACTTTTCTCTCTCTCACTTTCTCTCTCTAGAACTCCATGGATTGGAGTCCGACTTCTATTGAATTCTCTCTCTTTTCTGGACTGGTGAGGCGTGAATAATTTTGTGGTGAGTTCTAGGGTCGGGGCTATGAGGTATATAAAGGAGGATTTCGATGATAAAGATGATGAAATCGTATTGGAATGGGATTCTAATTATTGGCTTAATATGGACGGGAATTATGGACGAAATTATGGCTAGAAGAGTGGTAGAGATTGAGTAGAAGTGGGAGATGGGGAGGTGGAAGAGTTTGCATGCATGCATGCAACTAAAAAAAAAAATTAAAAGGGATAATTAAGAATAGGATAATTATTCTTTGTAATTATCAAGTAATTATCTAATAAAGAAATAAATAGGATAATTATAATTATCTAGTATTTATCTACTAAGGAAATAAATAATATTAGAACTAATAACATATTTTAAAATAATTCTTTTTAATGCTATTAATAATTACCGAAATTACGGGTTATTACATATTCAATTTTCAACGATGCATGTTGAATCGCCATGCGAAAGAACCTATATTTCCGATCTCTTATTCCCTATTTATTCTTTAAATGAAAGAGTCCAATTATTATATAAATTATTATATATATATATGTGATGTGATCTCGGAACTTCGAAACACGAGGAAGTTCTTGGTACTAAAAAAATGGAATTCAATTAAATTAAGGGGTTAAGTCTTTTCTTACGACTGGGTTAGGGTAAAATAAAAAAAGGAGTAAAGGGCTTAATCTATATCTATACTTGTTTGGCTTTGTACCTCGATAAGATAGTCAGCATCCCCCCCAAAAAAAAGGACTCCTTTTTATTTGATTTATGATTGCCATCGAATTTGGGGAATAGATAGAAGTTAATCAGCAACGAAAGGTATTAAAGTTCAATATCTGCGG
>JACTNZ010000038.1:207500-220000 GCA_018127125.1 Rhododendron griersonianum
AGTTGACAATTTCTATCTAAAAAGTTTAGATTATTATTGTTATAAAAAAAGAAATCGAATTGATTCTAATAAGATATATCATCGATCATATACTTGACAATAACTATATATTCAAGTTAGAATATATTCTTTTCAATAAAAAATATTTTTAGTGGATTGGAGGGACCACTATGAGAATTTTGGTTATACAAGGGCGTATTTTACAAATACGCCCAATCTCACGGATTTTTCTTTTTCTGGCTTTTTTCTGTTTTTTCCGTATATTGTGGGTTTCACTAAAGAAAACAATTTGCCGTCTTATTGTGTTCGGGAAAGAGGATCCACGATATATCCCTCTTCGCAAATTAGGCTTATCTAAAAGAGTAGCTGATGTACTTATTAAAAAAGAAGAACTAATTTCTATTAATCCATTAATAATAGTGGTAATCTACGATCGCGAGTACCTCCTAGAAATGGAAGATTTGGACAAGAAAGAAAAAGAAGAAATTTTCAGAAAAATAGACGAATTTCTTAATAATTCATGGGCTTTAACGGCCTTATTCTATTGTAACTTTGATAAACTGAACCTGAAACCGTGGTGGTATAGGTTGATAGTCTATATCTCTAGAAAAAGAAAAGACCCGGCTTTTTTCTTTATTTCAGAATTGAAGTTATCTACCCGAATAACTCGTTTTTTCATGGAAGAAAAGATCTATACTATCGAGGATCTTCTAATCATTATAAAAGATACTCACAGTTCCAAGTGGAAGAGACTTCTACAATCAGAAGATTTCGAATATTTGGCATATTTAGATTTCCTCGAGATCTATGGAACCATACACTATTTTCTTCATTGTTAAAGACAGACAGTCTCCGGGCGCTTCATATTCGCCCGGGTACAGGTGGAATGAAAGAGAATTTCGAATCCGCTTTATATGCGAACAAAAAAGCTATAAGTCGGGTCAAGTAAGTCAGAATATTCATTACAATATTCTGCTGAATCCATTTCTTTTTCTAGGCCTGCCACTTTATCTTTTTTTTTTTAATGCGGTCTGATTTCTCATGTTACGGCTTAGTATTATGTATTTCAATTATTCGTTTCATGTTAGTAAGTATTTAGACTCTTTGAAAATTTTCGTGAACCCAAAAAGAACCCTTCCTATTCTATGCAAAACAAAAATTTACTTTACTTTTACTTACCTAATACTTATGCGACTAAATTCAAATTCAGTGCCATTGATAAGACCGCGCTTGGTAATTTCTTTACCATGGCTCCCTTCCCTCGTTTTTCTATTTTATTAGGTTACAAAAAACGTATTAAATCGAGGGATACAAGAATCTCCGCGAATTTCGATAATTGGGATAATGCCTTAGATAATTGGGATAATGCCGAGGGGTGGGATGCCCAGGAAGACCCTAGGTGGGATGACTGTGGGTGGCATGCCGGTGATGACGATGATCATGAAAGTCAAAATGAAAAAGAAAATGATCAAGAAAGTGATAATAATCCTGGTGGATTCCACAAATATAGGCATTTGTGGGTTCAATGCGACGTTTGTTATGGTTTAAATTATAAGCCACTTTTTAATTCACAAATGTATATTTGTGAATGTTGCGAATATCATGTGGAAATGAATAGTTCGGATAGAATTGACCTTTTGATTGATCCAGACACTTGGGTTCCTATGGATGAAGACATGGTCTCTCTGGCCATTGAATGGGATTTCGAAGAAAAAGAGGAGCCTTTTGAACTGGACCTCAGTGAATGGGAAGCTGAACTCAAAAAAGTGTACATAGAACTAGAATTACGAATACAATTAAAAAAAAATAAAATAAAAACAGGAGGAAACCCATTATGAAAATTTTAATGAGAATTATAGTTAAAAACAGATGCATGGAAATTTTAGTTAAAAACAAAGGGAAACCCATAATGCAACTTTTAGTTTTACAAAGGTATAAATTCCGTGTAGAAAGATCTCTTTTAAAAACACGGCAAGTCTCGCACATTTTGACTCTTGTGGCTTTTTTATGTCTTTTACGTATAAACTGGGTTTCACTAAAGAAAAAAGTTTGCCGTCTTCTTTTTTTCGAGAAAGGGGATCCACGATATATGTCTGTCTTCAAATTCGGCTTCTCTAAAAGAGTAGTTGATGTACTTTTTGATGAAGAAAGGCTTATTTTTCTTAATCAATTAATAATAATGGTAATCTACACTCGCGAGGACCTCCTAGAAATAGAAGGTTTGGAGGAGAAAGATAAAGAGGAAATTGTCAGAAAAATAGACGAATTTTTTAATAATTCGTGGGCTTTAACGGCCTTATTCTATTGTAACTTTGATAGACTGAAAGTGAAACCATGGTGGTGTAGATTGATAGTCTATATCTCTAGAAAAAGAAAAGACCCGGCTTTTCTCTTTATTTCAGAATTGAGGTTATCTACCCGAATAACTAGTTTCCTCATGGAAGAAAAGATCTATACCATCGAGGATCTTCTAATCATCATAAAGGATACTCACAGTTCGAAGTGGAGGAGATTTGTACAATCAGAAGAGTTGGCATATATAGATTTAATCGAGATCTATGGAACCATACACTATTTTCTTCATTGTTAAAGACAGACAGTCTCCGGGCGCTTCATATTCGCCCGGGTACAGGTGGAATGAAAGAGAATTTCGAATCCGCTTTATATGCGAACAAAAAAGCTATAAGTCGGGTCAAGTAAGTCAGAATATTCATTACAATATTCTGCTGAATCCATTTCTTTTTCTAGGCCTGCCACTTTATCTTTTCTTTTTTAATGCGGTCTGATTTCTCATGTTACGGCTTAGTATTTAGTATTATGTCTTTTAATTATTTGTTTCATGTTAGTAAGTATTTATTTATACTTTACTTTAAAAAAGAAAATTTTCGTGAATCCAAAAAGAACCCTTCCTATTCTATGCAAAACAAAAATTCACTTTATCTTTATTTAACTAATACTTATGCGACTAAATTCAAATTCAGTGCCATTGATAAGACCGCGCTTGGTAATTTCTTTACCATGGCTCCCTTCCCTCGTTTTTCTATTTTATTAGGTTACAAAAAACGTATTAAATCGAGGGATACAAGAATCTCCGCGAATTTCGATAATTGGGATAATGCCGGGGCCCAGGAAGACCCTAGGTGGGATGACTGTGGGTGGCATGCCGGTGATGACGATGATCATGAAAGTCAAAATGAAAAAGAAAATGATCAAGAAAGTGATAATAATCCTGGTGGATTCCACAAATATAGGCATTTGTGGGTTCAATGCGACGTTTGTTATGGTTTAAATTATAAGCCGCTTTTTAATTCAAAAATGTATATTTGTGAATGTTGCGAATATCATGTGGAAATGAATAGTTCGGATAGAATTGACCTTTTGATTGATCCAGACACTTGGGTTCCTATGGATGAAGACATGGTCTCTCTGGCCATTGAATGGGATTTCGAAGAAAAAGAGGAGCCTTTTGAACTGGACCTCAGTGAATGGGAAGCTGAACTCAAAAAAGTGTACATAGAACTAGAATTACGAATACAATTAAAAAAAGAAAAAGAAAAGGCTGATCAAGAGCGTCTCGATTCAGAAGAAGAAGAGAAGATCTCTTCCGAAGAAAAAGAGAAGACTGATCAAGATCGTCTCGATTCAGAAAAACAAGATCTTCTCTATTCAGAAGAAGACGACCAGACTTATCTAGATCGTCTCGATTTAGAAGAAGAAGAGAAGATCTCTTCCGAAGAAAAAGAGAAGACTGATCAAGATCGTCTCGATTCAGAAAAACAAGATCTTCTCTATTCAGAAGAAGACGACCAGACTTATCTAGATCGTCTCGATTTAGAAGAAGAAGAGAAGATCTCTTCCGAAGAAAAAGAGAAGACTGATCAAGATCTTCTCGATTCAGAAAAAGACGAACAGACTTATCAAGATCGTCTCGATTTAGAAGAAGAAGAGAAAATATATTCCGAAGAAAAAGAGAAGACTGATCAAGATCGTCTCGATTCAGAAGAAGACGACCAGACTTATCAAGAGCGTCTCAATTCTAATCAAAGCGAGACAGGATTACCGGAGGCTATTCAAACAGGCATAGGCGAACTAAATGGTCTTCCCTTAGCACTTGGAGTTCTGGATTTTCAGTTTATAGCGGGGACTATGGGATCCGCAGTCGGAGAAAAAATTACCCGTTTGATCGAGTATGCTACCCGAGAATTTCTACCTCTTATTATAGTGTGTGCTTCTGGGGGTGCACGTATCCACGAAGGAAGTTTCAGCTTGATGCAAATGGGTAAAATAGCTTGTGCGTTATATAATTATCAATTAGATGCCAAACGATTTTATATATCAATCCTCGCATCTCCTACTACTGGTGGGGTAACAGCTAGTTTTGGTATGTTGGGGAAGGTCGTTATTGCCGAACCCGAGGCCACCATTGCATTTGCGGGTAAAAGAGTAATTGAACAAACGTTGAATATAGAAGTCCCTGAAGGTGTCCAACAGACCGAATTTTTATTCACGCAGGGAGCATTCGATCTAATCCTCCCACGTTTTTATTTAAAAAGAATTCTCCATTTTATATATCTGTTAAACAATTACACTCTTTTCTTTGTTTGATTGAATTGATGAATTGGATTCAACCAAGTCAACAAGTAATTGGTAAAATTCCTAAAAAAAAAAAAAAATTAAAGAAATTCTAAATATATTATATATAGAAGAAAAAGAAAGAAGAAAAACTTGGTGCCGGGCATCTACCACTATACCCGCAATGATCACCATCCCGGGCAATCGAACCATTATTTGTTTAAGAAATTGTTTGAACGAATCTGAGGGCAATCCTGAAGATTCAGAAAATGAATAAAACGATTCCGAAAAATTCATATTTCTATTTTTTCCCCCCTAAAAAAAAATCATAGGATATTTTATATGAAAGAACACAACTGGGATGTTTCTTTCGAAAAATTGAAAAAAATGTTAGATCGTTTCGAAAACGTTCGAAATAAAAAAAATAGGAAACCCGAAATTGATCCAATTTTGCCCGATTCTACGCAAAATTCCCTCAATAATTTTCCGTATTTTTCGCATTATTTGCGGATGTTCATCTTCTACTGGATAGAACGCGAGAATTGCAAAAAGTGTATATTAGTAGAAAAAGAGTTTGATATATTATACCAATACCGGTATTGGTGCTGGTTCAGAAAATCGCTAATTTTGATTCAAGATGAACATCCGAATCATAATTTCGAAGAAATGCATACCGCTGCGGGTGACCTACTAGGCTATGTCACAGTCCTTCGGCATCTGATTCAGTACGACTACTATATAATGGGGTATGCCCGAAATATAAACGAACCGTATACTTCTGAAACGGAAAAAGCACTTTCGATGGGAGTTGCATATATTCAGCTCTTTACGAAAGCCTTTTTCATTGTCGCCATTTGGAGACAAAAATGGGCGGACCTTGTAAGGACCCGTAATTTCGAAAATTATTTAAAGGATTATTTAAAGTTAGAAATTGAAGGAAAGTATAGAATTTGTTGAATTATTTGATTTGGGGTCAATGTGAGAAGGTTGTTCTTAGAGGGGTGCTTGTGCAATTTGTATTTTAGTTAGTATATATAGGGGTGTGTTGGTTGTAGGAGATTAAAAATCTCCCACTTCCCTCTCTCTTCCTCCCGTCCGTTCCCCCTCTCTCTCGGTCTTACTCTCTCTCACTCATCCCACCACCGAAACTCGAAACCCAAGGAACCCGACCCTCTCTCCACCTTCCTTGTGTGCCATTGAGTTCGTAGTTCGTCCGGTTTGGCTCGGAGAGGAGTATTTTGGGCGTATTTCAAGTTTGAGTTCGAGGGTTCGCGTGGCCCGATCTCTTCGCGTGTTTGCTCTCCGACTTCGAGGTAGGGAATTCTTGCACTTGATATATGTTTATGTGTTGGTTTTGAGCCTTGATCGTGCTTTAGATCGTTGATTGATGTTGTAGTTGGAACTTCGAAAATCTGCAGAAAATCCGCTCGAAAGCATCCTGTATCGATACGGCCCAAAATCCGTATCGATACAGTTCTCTCTGATCGGCCTCGAAGCCTATCCGTATCGATACGGATTTTGCCCGTATCGATACGGTGAGCTTATTTCCAGTTTTCACTGTTTTGCTCCGAACTCTATTGTTTTGACCCCCGATCACTTTTAATTCCCTTTGGATACCTCCAAACCTATTTCAAGCATGCTTGGCTGAACCCCTTTGGTTTACTTAAGTTATCCTCGTCCCGTTGGCTTTCCGTTGTTAGAAAAAGAGTAGTGTCATACTAGAGAAAAACATAATCGAAATGCATCTTATGGAATTGATGGTACTTGAGGGTCGTTGTGGCATGAGGTGACCTACACTATATGTATGATAGATGCTATGACTTAGCGTGGCGAATGGTAGGATGAAAAAGCGTATTGTAGTGAGGTTATCGAGTATTGTAGGAGATAAGGTATGATGTGGGGCGCTTGGTTGGTCGTTAGGGGTTTGCCTAGTGGTTTGAAAGAGGATAGGGTAACTCGTATCTTCGTGCTTCATCTTGACTGATCACCCTAGGTTCCTTTGGCACTCGTTCAATAGATTCTTGTTTAAAACCTAGCAGCTGGTGTGTTGGGAAATTGTTGTGGGTTCGGTGCGTGACGTAAGGCATCGAGATAGACATTGAGGGATAACGTGAACTTAAGGTATTTGCTATCGTATAATAGAACATGGTTATGGGTTTGCAATACATTGAATGGTGATGATTGAAAGGTTGTGACTTTGGAAAGCTACGTAACGGTTAATTGAAGTTCCGTGGTATAATCGATAAAGTGATGATAAAAGTGACTATGAGATGATGACGATTATGAAAAAGATGTGAGAAGTGACCCAAGTGGTCGTTATGGAGGGAATAGACTCGGGGTGACCCTACGCTCGAGGGAATAGACCCGAGGTGACCCAAATGATTATGATTATTATTCTTGAGGGAAAAGACTCGGGGTGACCCTACGCTCGAGGGAATAGACCCGAGGTGACCCAAATGATTATGATTGTTGTTAAGGGAATAGACTCGGGGTGACCCTACGATCGAGGGAACTAGACCCGAGGTGACCCGAGTGATCATTGATGGAGATATCTGACTAAAAGAAAGGAAAGGAAAAAGAATCTTTTAATAAGAAATGGGTTTTGGCAATGAAATGAGAAACGTGAAAGATTGTGAAATGAGATCGAATGTAGAGATGGATGTGATGTGAAGTATCAATTGATAAACTAAAGATTGGTTAAACGTGTTTGATGTGGGAACGTTAGTGACATTTGTATGGTGTGCGAAGTGATAGGCATAGTATATAGAATTGTCTAGAACCCTTTGGTCACAGGGAGTTGCTCGTTGGTAGCCATGTAAACTTTGGGTATATCAGTCTTTTCTCACTCACTCTTGGTGCATAACTTGGCATGTTTTCCTATAACTTGTGTATAGATTTCTCTACTGGGCTAGTGTAGCTCAACCTATCATTTTCAGGTTTATTGCAGGTCACTGTCATGGAATGCTTGGAGTGCATGCTGATGTTGTTGTTGTTCAAAACTATTTTCGGAAGCTTTTGGCTATCTTTGTAAACTAAACTGCGTTGTATTGTATTTTCTATTGTGAAATTCTGTAATTATTGGAGAGGTTTTTGGAATTGGGAACTAAACTATCTTTTGGGTTATTTATCGTAATCCTGGTGAGGATTTTGATTATCAAATGTTATTATTGTTTATGTTGGAAATCGAGGGCGTGACAACTTGGTATCAGAGCATAGGTTTAGAACACCTCGAGACCGTGGGGAGGCTTTTAGTCTCATGGGTTCAAAAATCGCTGCATCTTTTTACAAAACCACATGTGTGCTTGCATGAATGACGTTAGTCCATTGTTGTGTCATTGCATTGGTATTACGGTAGAGTGGCGCAGAGTTGTTGATTCTTGTTGGAAAGGTTAGAGACCTGTAGCATATAGTTAAGTGACTAACGTTGACGATTTTGTTTCTTATTCTTTCATAGTAAGATGTTTTTGAAGCTTGGAGTTAGGTGTGGTGAGATCGAGGATCGTGAGTACCAGGGCTGTAGTGTATATGGGAAGAATGAGACGAGTCAGTGTGCTAGGGATGAAGCGATGTTTCCTGAGATCGTTGAGTGTGCGAAGGGTGTTGAGATTCTGAAGGGTGCGCAGATTGGTGTGAACGTGGAAGAAACTAGACGTCGAGTCGTTAGCGCGAGATCATCTTCAGAGATTGTTGAGAGTTCAGAAAGGAAGAAACCTAGGGTATCAAATCCCACTATTCAGGGTCAGCAGGACCTTAAGCCACCTCCTCATTCTAGGACACTGGGAGTTCTCCTTAAGCGTCAGATTGTGTGTTATCGATGTCGGCAGTTTGGTCACATTCGTTCTCAATGCCCACGGCGTGGGGGATCTTGTTATACTTGCGGCGAACTTGGCCACATGGCAAGGAATTGCCCTCGGGAATTGGAAGCACATGGCGAATCGAGCTCCGTGCAACAGCATGAACGTACACCAAAACAACAGATGCAGTTCCATAGCTAAACCATCTCCTTCTACTTTCTAGCTCTCAGAACTATTAGTTGTTTAAGGTATCATCTCCTCTTTGTCATTCAACTCGTTCGTTACAATATCTCATTCGGAAGCATTTCATTCATTAAAAATCCCTCTTTATTCATGTTTAGAATTGAAAACCAAGAGATCTTAGTCCTTGCGCATTGAGAAGCATCAATAGATCATATATGTCGAGACTAGAGGTTAATCGTTCTGTATTGAAGTGCTGCCTTTGACTTCTTTAGTTTGCTTATAGCGAGATTTGACCTGATTTGGACAGGGATTGATTGTAACCACGATGGTTGGTAATATTCTGAACGTGATTTTGTAAGAGTTGTTACCTTTATTACCCTCTTTCATTGGCCTAGCTGAATGTTGTTAGAATTGTATCGTAAACTACCTTTCCATGAAATTCGTTGTGTAGTTGACCTGTTATAATTATCGTGCAATCTTTCTAGCTTTTCTTGGGAATATTCAAAATCTTGTGGCGAGTATCCTGTGACACATTTGCTATTGATGTTGATGAATGTTCCTCATACCCCATTCGGAGTCTTATTTTGACATCATCCTGCTTGGGATAAGTTTCATTGGTCAGTTTAGACTCTCTTGTTGCGACTATCATTCTAATCGTTTGCTTGTAACTGTTATTCCACGTGAGTATCTAGTTTGTCGTTTCAACCTATTGAACCCAATAAGTGGTCACGTACAATATGCTATACAAATTCGTTGGTGCCCTCAATTCGGACTTTGATGCTATTATTATCTGCTTTGGTGCCTCCAATTATTTTGATTTCTTGATCATGGAGTCACACGATTTGAACTTGTACTCACCTTGTATCCGTATGTTTGCCTGAACCTATTCGGTTGGCGTGGAATTCGTTGTTGCAGATACTAGACCATTTATTGGAAATTGTTACTTCACTCAAGTTCTCATGTCGTGATTGGAGTCGAATCTCGTGGTGACATATCTATTGAGACCCATTTGTTGATGCCGTTTAGTTCGAATTCGCTTGTTATTATTTCTTTCAGTACCGTTTGACTCTGTTATGGTCCCTCAACTCTGCAGGCACATGATTCATCCTGTAAACCTTGGTCTCAAATTGTTGGGAAGTATAACTCACTTCTAGTACTGTTCAATTTCTGATATTGGATCGGTTAGTATACGAAAGATTAGTCTCATTACCTTGTGCCTGTCCTTAATATCAAAATCTTCCATTTGCCAAGACGTTATCCGTTGACTCTTTTGACTTGTAGGGCAATAAGAGAGTTATGATTGATCATTTTGAATTCCTCGGGTTATCATAAAAGGGTATTTTGAGTTTGTTGACTAATCACCTTAACGATTCCTTATGTTCTCTGAAATTCGGGTACCTCGTTATTGTTCTTTGAAATTCTTTGATTGGTGTTGTTAGAGTTTTGGAGCCTGCTCTTTTCATTTGAGATGTCAATCGAATTCCTTTCATGGTCTTAGAATTACTCAACCTTGAGCGAAAATTTGGAGCGCCTTTTAGAAGAATTGGCTCGTGTTGTGGATCCGCTAGATTTAGTATTAAGAAGTACGATGAAATCTATTCGCCGACGATAATTGGAAGCTCGAGGGAGAATGACCGAAAAGAGAAGGATAAAAGTAGTCAAAGATTGCTAACCGCTTACGGCTGACCAAAGGATCGTGTGAACCGTCGTCGTCACCTAATGTGATTTGAAAGATGAAAGTCATGTGTTTTCCGCGTTGGAGTTTGTCTCGTCATGGGTGGAAAATGAAACTGTGATCGCTAGAAAGATTGGTTAAGTGCCGGACACGGCACGTGTCTTTCGGATAACCAAGCGACAACCGATGAAATCCAGTTAGAAAGGGCGCTTGATCACCGCTTCTTCTAGATGGAAGTCTCGGGAAGTCAATTGGACTATCGGATTATATTTAGAGGTGAGATTTCTATGCTGAGGTAATTGACCGTATATAGGAATTTCGTAATAAAAGGGAATTTTAGAAATCGCGTTTCGTTTAACTTTGCTGATGAAACCTTCGAGTAATTGTGATGCGCTCTACGTATAGTTATTGAGAGAGGATGAATCGAATCCATTGCATGAGTTAGAAGGTCCGAACTTGAATTAGAAGCTGATGTGTCCCATGGTGAGAATCCGATACGTATCCTAGATTTACGTGATTAAGTTTTGAGGGGTAAGATGAAGTCGTTAGTGTGAATTTACGTGGGAAAAGGAGGACAAGGTTAGAAAGAGATGTATACGTTTGTTTCAATTTTATTGACATGAGTTTGGACGTAGATTTTCATGATTGTTGAATCGTTGCATGATGAACCGTGTTATGGCTAATGCGTATTTGTATGGTGTGTGTTGGTTGGATTTGGTTTGGCAAATTTCGAGGACGAAATTTCTTTTAGGAGGGAAGGGTGTAAGGACCCGTAATTTCGGAAATTATTTAAAGGATTATTTAAAGTTAGAAATTGAAGGAAAGTATAGAATTTGTTGAATTATTTGATTTGGGGTCAATGTGAGAAGGTTGTTCTTAGAGGGGTGCTTGTGCAATTTGTAATTTTGTTAGTATATATAGGGGTGTGTTGGTTGTAGGAGATTAAAAATCTCCCACTTCCCTCTCTCTTCCTCCCGTCCGTTCCCCCTCTCTCTCGGTCTTACTCTCTCTCACTCATCCCACCACCGAAACTCGAAACCCAAGGAACCCGACCCTCTCTCCACCTTCCTTGTGTGCCATTGAGTTCGTAGTTCGTCCGGTTTGGCTCGGAGAGGAGTATTTTGGGCGTATTTCAAGTTTGAGTTCGAGGGTTCGCGTGGCCCGATCTCTTCGCGTGTTTGCTCTCCGACTTCGAGGTAGGGAATTCTTGCACTTGATATATGTTTATGTGTTGGTTTTGAGCCTTGATCGTGCTTTAGATCGTTGATTGATGTTGTAGTTGGAACTTCGAAAATCTGCAGAAAATCCGCTCGAAAGCATCCTGTATCGATACGGCCCAAAATCCGTATCGATACAGTTCTCTCTGATCGGCCTCGAAGCCTATCCGTATCGATACGGATTTTGCCCGTATCGATACGGTGAGCTTATTTCCAGTTTTCACTGTTTTGCTCCGAACTCTATTGTTTTGACCCCCGATCACTTTTAATTCCCTTTGGATACCTCCAAACCTATTTCAAGCATGCTTGGCTGAACCCCTTTGGTTTACTTAAGTTATCCTCGTCCCGTTGGCTTTCCGTTGTTAGAAAAAGAGTAGTGTCATACTAGAGAAAAACATAATCGAAATGCATCTTATGGAATTGATGGTACTTGAGGGTCGTTGTGGCATGAGGTGACCTACACTATATGTATGATAGATGCTATGACTTAGCGTGGCGAATGGTAGGATGAAAAAGCGTATTGTAGTGAGGTTATCGAGTATTGTAGGAGATAAGGTATGATGTGGGGCGCTTGGTTGGTCGTTAGGGGTTTGCCTAGTGGTTTGAAAGAGGATAGGGTAACTCGTATCTTCGTGCTTCATCTTGACTGATCACCCTAGGTTCCTTTGGCACTCGTTCAATAGATTCTTGTTTAAAACCTAGCAGCTGGTGTGTTGGGAAATTGTTGTGGGTTCGGTGCGTGACGTAAGGCATCGAGATAGACATTGAGGGATAACGTGAACTTAAGGTATTTGCTATCGTATAATAGAACATGGTTATGGGTTTGCAATACATTGAATGGTGATGATTGAAAGGTTGTGACTTTGGAAAGCTACGTAACGGTTAATTGAAGTTCCGTGGTATAATCGATAAAGTGATGATAAAAGTGACTATGAGATGATGACGATTATGAAAAAGATGTGAGAAGTGACCCAAGTGGTCGTTATGGAGGGAATAGACTCGGGGTGACCCTACGCTCGAGGGAATAGACCCGAGGTGACCCAAATGATTATGATTATT
>JACTNZ010000038.1:225000-247500 GCA_018127125.1 Rhododendron griersonianum
GTGTGTAAAAATAAACATTGCACAAATTTCAACAGAAAGAAACGATTCAATATCAAAAATCCAATCAAACAAGAGAAAAAATTCAATAACCTAATCAACTATATATTACTATGAGTCAAAAAAACAGAAGAGGATTTCCTCGGAGATTGCAGTGGAAGTGTGTTGAATCAAGGGTAGACAGTAAACGTCTTTATTATGGGCGCTTTAGCTTGTTTCCACTTAGGAGAGGTGAAGCCGAAACTTTAGGCATTGCTATGCGAAGAGCTTTGCTTGGAGAAATAGAAGGAACATGTATCACACGCGCAAAATTCGGGAGAGTAAGAGTAACACATGAATATTCTTCCATAGCGGGTATTCAAGAATCCGTCAATGAAATTTTAATGAATTTGAAAGAAATTATATTGAAAAGCAATCTATATGGACCTTGTAGCGGGTTGATTTGGGTACAAGGTCCTAGAGATGTAACTGCTCGCGATATCATGGTAGCTCCTTATGTGGAAATCATTGATAATACACAACATATAGCTAGCTTGACGAAAAGAATTGATTTATATATGAAATTAGAAATTCAGAAAAACCGCGGTTACCAAATAAAAAGTCCAAAAAATACCTTACAAGATGGAAGTTATCCTACAGATGCTGTATTCATGCCTGTTCGAAATGCCAATTATAATATTTATTCTTATTTGGATAGGATTGCAAGAGAAGAGATAGAAGAGATACTTTTTTTTGAAATATGGACAAATGGAAGTTTAACTCCTAAAGAAGCACTTCATGAAGCTTCACGGAAGTTGGTTGATTTATTTAGTCCCTTTTTAAATACAGAAGAAGAAAACGTCCATTTAGACGAAAATCAACACAAGATTAATTTACCACTTTTTACCTTTCATGAAAACGTAGAGAAATGCAAAAAAAAAAAAATACTTTCATTTGATTTTGATTGACGAATTAGGATTGCCTCCCAGAATCTATAATTGCCTCAAAAGATAAAATTTTCCTTATACAGTATCATCGTATCGTTAACGATCTTTTGAATTATATATAATAATAAGAATCTATTTTTTTAGTTCTAAAAACCAGTGGGGGTAACAAAAATGCCACTTTTTCATAGTATTAGTAATAAAAATAAGATTAGGATTCCAAAAGTGCCTGTTGTTCTGTCAGAAGACCAAGAAGAAGAGGAAATCGACTTCGAAGAAATCGACTTCGAAGAAATCGAAATCGAAAAAGAAATGGCAATCGAAAAGGAAGAAGAAAAAGTACGTTGGATTAACTTACACAAGTTTCTTTTTGAAGCTGGGATTGTTTTTTTAAGCGAAAAGCTTAATAGGAAAAAAGGTAAAATCATATTAGGTCTTATTACTTATCTAGCGATATTACATCCTATCGGAGAGTTGCATTTGTTTCTAAACAACTGCGTTTCGGGGTGCCTACGAACAGCTGTTACAATGCACGATGCAATCCAACAGCTGCCAAGACCCGGATATACAGTAGGATGTGGAATGACTGCTTCAGTGGGATCGCTTATCCTCGTTTCAGGACACGAACGCCTAGCGCAGCCTCACGCTAGGATCTTGATTCAGAAACCTAAATTTAAATTTCCAATTAAAAGAAAGAAAAAGAATTCTGAAAAGAATTCTGAAAAGAATCCTGAAAAGAATCCAAATCCTATTAATCCTATTAATCCGAATAATCCTAAAAAGAATCCTAATAATCCTAATAATCCTATTAAAAGATTTAATATCAGTATCGGTAAAAGGAGTAAAAGGAAAAGAAAGAATCTTAGGCGCTACTTTGATGTTCACGAGGCCAAAAAGCAGTTTGATATTCTTACTGAATACTTCCACGAGATTTTTGTAGAAAAAACAGGGCAATCCTACGATATTATACAAAAAGACCTGCAAGAAAACGTTGTGATGTCGGCAAAGGAAGCCCAAGATTATGGAATTATTGATCGTCTTACGACAGATTTCAAAATGAAATCTTTGTTACACAAAGCTTTCTTTCCAAATCTAGATGATAATTTCGAAGAAAATCGAAATGATACTCCAGGATGGAGATAGGGGGTATTTATTTTAGATATCAAATTCATATTAGAAAAGCTGTGTTTTTTAGCAGTGTAGAGTGGGAGAGCAACTGGAATGTCCCCTTTTGTGGCTATTTTTCGGATAGTGTTTACTAATTTCTCCATAAAAGAGGTAGTGGTTTATATGACAACACTGTTTTAAGTTACTTGTGTTCTGAATTTTCTTTACGTTTTGTTGTACGCTATCTTTGGAACTGCATAAGATAAGATAGAAAATTTGTAGTCAACAAGTAATTAATTTAGCAGAATCAAAGTTAAAATACGAAGAATAGGGTTTTCTTTGGTGGCAGCGGATAATTCTATTTTGACTAATATTCTTAATTAGTAATTAAGAATATTAGTCAAAAGAGTGCATTTTTTTTGAGGGAAATTATCTATGATCTATATATTGTCGTAATATAAATAGAAGATCAAAAGTATTAATAAAAAAAATGCGCAAATCGTAGATAAAATAACTGATTAGCCCACGTCTTAGGCATCAATTTTACTTTTTATTTTATACGAAAAAAGTCGTATGGAAAAAACTGGTATGGAAAAAAAGAAAAGAAGAAAAAAAAATAGCTGTAAAATATGGTTAGAGACAAAACAAACCCTGAGATTGCAGGCTATTCTGATCCAACGCCAAGAACTAAAACAGGTTTTTGTTGAGGGAAAGGACGGATGGCCCCAATACTCTTTAATTCTAGAGATGTATTTAGACTATGACCTCGAATTAATTCTCGAGGAAGAGATTGTATACCATATACAGGTATTCCCGCGAAACCAGAAATGATAGTAAAAAAAGGGTCTCGGAGAACCGGGAAAGCAAGGACGAAAGACAGATCAGAAAAAGAATGCCTAAAAGAATAAGCACACGGATAAGGTCACACTAATACATTAATTTTGGATCCAAATTCGAGATTTTCCTTATACAGTATCATCGTATCGTTAATGATCTTTTGAATTATATATAATAATAATAATCTATTTTTTTAGTTCTATCCCTGGGTAGGGGATAGAACTATACAATTTTATCCCAAGGACTTTGGAGGTAACAAAAATGCCACTTAAGATTAGAAATGTGACTTCTTTTGAGGATCCAGAAGAACAAGAAGAAGAAATCGACTTCGAAGAAAAAGAAATCGAAGAAGAAGAAATCGACTTCGAAGAAGAAGAAATCGAAGAAGAAGAAATCGACTTCGAAGAAGAAGAAATCGAAGAAGAAGAAATCGACTTCGAAGAGGAAGAAATGGAAAAAAAGAAAAGAAGAAAAAAAAATAAATATAAAATATGGTTAGAGACAAAACAAACCCTGAGATTGCAGGCTATTCTGATCCAACGCCAAGAACTAAAACAGGTTTTTGTTGAGGGAAAGGACGGATGGCCCCAATACTCTTTAATTCTAGAGATGTATTTAGACTATGCCTCGAATTAATTCTCGAGGAAGAGATTGTATACCATATACAGGTATTCCCGCGAAACCAGAAATGATAGTAAAAAAAGGGTCTCGGAGAACCGGGAAAGCAAGGACGAAAGACAGATCAGAAAAAGAATGCCTAAAAGAATAAGCACACGGATAAGGTCACACTAATACATTAATTTTGGATCCAAATTCGAGATTTTCCTTATACAGTATCATCGTATCGTTAACCATTTTTTTTGTTCTATCCCTGGGTAGGGGATAGAACTATACAATTTTATCCCAAGGACCATGGAGGTAACAAAAATGCCACTTAAGATTACAAATGTGACTTCTTTTGAGGATCCAGAAGAACAAGAAGAAGAAATCGACTTCGAAGAGGAAGAAATCGACTTCGAAGAGGAAGAAATCGACTTCGAAGAAGAAAAAGAATATTGGATTAAGTTAGGCAGTATGCTTTTGTACAAAAGGGTTCTTTTTTTAAGAAAAGTGACTAGGAAAAGGGGATATTTGATAACATCTATTATTTTCCATCTGACTATGAAAGATTATACCCAACCTGTAAATTTGCTTCTAAACAATTGCGTTGCCGGACACCCAGCAACTGCAATTGTAGTACAAGAGGCAATCCAAGGGATGCCAACAAACATAAATACAATAGTATGTGGAATGACTGCTTCAGTGGGATCTTTTATCCTACTTTCAGGAGACATGCGCCTAGCAGAGCCTCGCGCTAGGGTGCTGATTCAGAGACCTAAATTTCGAATGAAAAGGAAAAGGAAAAAGAGGTATGATGAGTTACGTAAGTTTGAGTTCGTGTGTCAGAAGCAGAAGGACATGAACGCGCTTTGTCGTATTGAGGACTACATCTGCAAGATTTATGTAGAAAAAACGGGGCAATCCTACGATATTATACAACAAGACCTGAAGAGAACGCGGTTGATGTCAGCAAAAGAAGCCCAACATTATGGAATTATTGATCGTATTATGACGGTGGATAATATTCTCTTACTAGAAGAAAATCTAGTTCCAGTGGGTATTGAGTTTACTTCTTTATTTATTAATTAAATCTTTGTCAAAGTTCGACAAAAATCTAGATGCTAATCTAGAAGAAAATTTAGATTTTCTTCTAGATGAAAATCCGTAAGAAAATCGGATTCCCATGGGTTTTGAGTTTCCTTCTTTGTTTATTAAATCTTTGTTATATCTATACTACTTCTTTTAAATATACGAAAATGTTTCCTCCTTTTTGTTTTCCACAAATGCCCCAAATACTTGCCACTAATACCAATCATGTCCTACACCTATTCCCAACCGACACAATACAAGTGCTCCAACCAAAACTATACAAACTGAACGACGGTAACAAGCGACTAATGGCTCCCAATAAGCACCCCTTCAATCCTTCTTTGTAACGGTTCACCTCCATAAATGAGAAATTCGAATTCCCCTTCACGTTTATCTTCAGATTCCTCACTACCAACATTACATCCCCCCAAAAAAACGGCAGACTAACACTAGGGAGAAGAAGCATTTGAAGTGCTGGGGTTGCCAGTTTATTGTAAAGGCAAGAGAACCACAAGAACTTCCAACAGGTAATTCAAACTTGGTTCATTCTTTTCGAATATGGTTTCATCTGTACCTTCCCGACCAATTAATGTACACGGCCAGAGGTAATAATCTTTTGTGAGGATTTGCCGACATCCTTACAAAGAAAACGCAGCCCAGTTGTTTGATGAAATGACTGAATGGAAAAAACATGTAAAGATACGTATTATGCATCTTTTGCCTGACGGTTGATTATTTGGTAGGATAAAGGCCCGTTCGCCCCGCAACAAGTCTTGAAAAATTTGTGACTAAGTCTTCAAAAATTGTATCACTGCATTATGCTTGTCAAATGAATGGACTAGAAAACCTTGAAAAAAATTATGAGCTTCTTATAATTGTTGGTAGATATTGTATTTGACAGACCGCATTACGAAGGGTTAATTAGCAAGAATCTTTCATTATGGTTTTGTATTTGTTATCCCTTTCTCATTTATCCCATGCATAATCATCTGTTCTTTCACATATCCTCCTTTGTCCTCATTTATTTCTCACCAATAGTCTTGGTTCATTATTGTAAGCAGAGTAACTAGATACTTAATCATAGGCAAGTGTTACTTATTCTAAAATCATTGAATTGTCAAATTTCTAGATGCATGATACAAATATGTTTGTAGCATAATACTAACGCCAAGGAGATTATCCTCCCTTCCATTATTTTCATGGTCAATCATTCCAAAGGGAGAAAATGCATGTTGTTTTTCCTAACTGAATATCTATACCAGGGGAAAGGTTGTAATTTTAAGGAAATAGAATGGAAAAAGTTGTTGGAACCAATTCTATGAAACGTAGTTGTATGCTTCATTCGGCCAGCTATACATCGGGGAAAGGAAGCTCCATAAATAGGAGCTCTGCATGAGAATCCGATTTTTTTATCCCTAGATTGTAATCTTGATTTGATGATTTTTTGGCTTGGTTAGCAAGTAGAGTTTGATTTGTAATTTTGAGGACTTGTACTTGCTTGCTATATGTTTGACTGTTTGTTCTAGGAACGTATAGTATAACATATCTGTCAAGTCTTTGGAGTTATGTATGCTTTTGTAGAAGGTTTTAAGATACATTTGTAGAATAACTGACTTATCCATTTGCATGTCAGAAGTTTTGTGGACTACTAATGTTTTAGTTATTGTTAATCGGTCATGATGTTGTTATGGTTTGTAGATAGTGGAATTGCTTAGAGAGATAGAAAAAAGTGTGTTAAGATTGTGACCTAATCAAGGTGAATTTTCTTCTTTACACTTCTTCTCCTCGAATAAAGAGCTAATTACTTAATTTAGGAGACATCTTACGATTTGGATGTGCCTCTTTGAACAAGGATATTGGTGCTTCAATTGAGGTCTTGGAAGTCTTGAGGGGAAATTTGAGGGAAAATTAGAAAATAAAAATAGCTCTACAAAAATATGACATACGCTAAATAATGTGTTATCAGACGCAAAACAAATATTCTTCCCCATGTTTCAAACTTGGATTATATTTGAAGGAAAATCTTCTAGCACAAATTATATGCTTTAGGCTTCAGAAGATGCTTCTCTAATATTCTTCTTCAGTTGTTTTTCTCACAATTAGCTTAACGTGTGAATATAGATTTCGAACAAAAAAAAAATGCTTTACCCTAATCATGTCGTCAAAATATTGGTTTGCACTTAAATATTGTTATAGATATGTTTTGGGTATTTATATGCTTATTTATCCAATTATATCTAGGAGATATAGTGGAGTAAAGACAAGTGTTCTTAAATGTATTTTATATATAGCTGAGGCTACTTATCAAATTTATGTGGTAGTATGTTACTTTTGATGTGTGATACATTTTGCTTAGCCTCTTTGGTTGGTCTAAACAAAAAGTGCAGGTAAGGAATACGTTCATGGCAAATTTATCCCGATTGCTGCCATTTACTTTGAACGTGGCCCGCTTTTGTTTTCTTCACCATTAAAGTTTCCTGTACTTCATATATGAAAGTGTGTTTGATTTTATTATTTTCTTGTTCTTTGCCAATACAGCTATCTCCATATGAGATTCTTTGTGTTAAAAAAAAGATGGACGAAACAGAAGGTTTGAGTTGCCTTGGAGTCGATGAAATTGGCAAGTGGTGATTTCGTCAAAGGATTGAAGGGATATGCTGATTTACACCTGAACAGAGAGCGGATATATTCAAAAGACCAAGCAAAATAGGAAGAGGAAAAGCAATGTGCATAATAAATCTCCGAACATAAATCATGACTGTGAAATCCTAGATGGACAAGTACAAATTCCATTTCCAGATACACCATCGGAGGGCCACCAAATTGAGACCCAAACCATTGGTTAGTACTTTAGAATAGATTATTATTTGATTAAATCCTTAAATTTATATACTTCCAAAATTACCTTACTCTTTATACACAACCTTGTGTTGACATCATAAAACATGATACCATATCTAATTTCCCATGGCCAATAGAATTCAAATGCATCACCTAGAAGCCCAATCCTTCAAAATGCAGTCCACGATCTTGTCCGTCATTTGGTAGATTTTCACTTTTAAAAGAAATTGCCCAAGCACAAGAGAAGAAGGTGCATGCTGTTGATTGAAATTCCAAATTCCATAAGCGATACATAATCATTAATGGTTAGGTAAAAATGTAAACTCATATTGTACTGCCTCATTTTTTTAACAATCTAACAACATTCTGAAGATCGAAATTAAAACTGGTGTTGCACATCTATGACTTCTTGAGACAACCAAACGAATATCTTACATTGCTCCATGGCGCTTATAGTGCGCTAGCTATGAATAAATGCCAAACATCCAAAGCCCTTGAATAACCAGTTGAATGACTAAAGTGTATTGATTATGTTGCTTACAAAGTTTGGGTATGAGGTTAATTTAGTTTCACTTTTGAAATGTTGGGGTATATGTCATGGTTTTTGAATAACCGTTTTGTTACCAATGATACGACTGAATGCTGATGGTTTCTTTATTATAGATTGGATTTGTGTTGGCTTCCAAGCTAATTGGAAATGATAGTGGATGGCGCTTGAAATATGATGATAGAAGCTTGGGTTGTTACAAGCAATGGGCAACATCAAAGAAACAATTGTTCCCTTTTCGCCATATTAGTAACAAAAGTTGAAGCAATAGCCTGTTTGAAGCGCTGTAGTGGGCTAACCAAAACATTAGCATTGATAACCTTATCATTTATATTGATGCATAAGAGGTGGTAAATGGTTTACGAGGTGTTTCAATTCTAGCCCTTGCTGTTCTACGACCTGTGATCGAAGATATTATATGGCTGTTTAGCAATTTCAATTATGTTTTTATTAATAAAGTTCATCAAGGTAATGTAAGTAAGATCAACTCATATGCTGGCTATTGCTGCCTTTAGAATGGGGCCAACTATATATGTTGTATTGTACAGTTGTTATTGACATATATGATGATCCATGTTACTAAAAAAAAAGTCATTTGTGCAATGACAATATACAATTTTCAATTGCTCCGTGGAAAGATAGTTCATGACAATGTGCAGAGTTGCAACGACTTTCCATACATGGGTCTCTCACGTGCATCGCACGTGCTCCTCTACTAGTTTCAACAAAAATCTAGACGATAATCCAGATGGAGATAATACAGGAGACCAATAAAAAAATTCTACTGGCAAGGCTTATTTTTTTAGTAACCTGGAGTGCCAAAGCGTGCGCACTGTCCCCTTTAAGTGGCTATTTTTCTATTGATTTTTACTTCGACCCCCTCAAAAAAAAAAATATATTTTTTAACTGAATTTTGTTATCGTGCGGAACTGCATAAGATAAGATAGAAATTTGTAGTCAACAAGTAATTGGTTTATCAGAATCAAAGTAAAAATACGAAGAATAGGGTTTTCTTTGGTGGCAGCGGATAATTCTATTTTGACTAATATTCTTAATTATTAATTAAAAATATTAGTCAAAAGAGTGCATTTTTTTTGCGGGAAATTGGGCAAATAAAACGAATTTCATCTTTCATGGACATTGCTAAGATCTTTCCATTTAGCAGCACCTTAGGATGGCATAGCCTTAAAGTGAAGGAAGTGAAAGGCGAGGTTCAAAGGAATTTCGTATCATTGGTTGAAAGGCTTGATGTTATGTTGCCTTTAAGGCAACCTAAGAACCTTCTCGTTCCACTTGACAACTCATCATTTTTCAGATAGTATCTTTGAAAAAAGCAAAATAGTGTGGTCGGGAAAGTTAGAGCATATACAAATTGAAATATTAATATACAAATTCAATATCTAGAATCTATGGAAACCCATTATTCAATTAAAATAAAAGAAAATAATTGAAAAAGAAATGAAAATGACAGTAGTACAGCTTAAACCCCCTTATTTCGGTTTCGATGACAGCGTATTCATCAAGCCGTCGTCGTGTGTAGCGAGTAAAGCAATAAGGTTTCTGTTAGTGCTATACTTTGTCGTTCATAGTAAGGTTTAGAAGATAATCCGAATCGAATAATTCAAAAAAATCTTATAATAATATTGTATAATTTATACAATATTATTTATTATACGAACATTCTATTCTCTTCATTTTGTCTTAATTCTATAGGGTTCAATAATCGATTAAATACATTATTCTAAATAAATACATATTTGTAAAAAAAGGGGGTTTATGGTAAAAAATTCATTTATTTCCGTTATTTCACAAAAAGAAAAGGAAGAAAACCAGGGATCTGTTGAATTTCAAGTATTCCATTTTACCAATAAGATACGAAGACTTTCCTTACATCTGGAATTGCACAAAAAGGACTATTTATCTCAGAATTTCTCTCTGAGAGGTCTGCGAAAATTTGTATCAAAACGTCTAAAAAAAATAGTAAAGGGGTAATGTACCATGAATGGAATCAAATATGCAGTATTTACAAACAAAAGTATTCGGTTATTCGAGAAAAATAATAATACTATTCATGTCAAATCAGGATTAACTAATATATTAGATATAAATAAAAAAAACTATTACACTAAAATAGAAAGGGGGTCGTAAATATGGGAATAAGAGCATTTATTTATAAACTACTTAACAGAATATTGAATTCTGTTATGGGGTCCGGACTTTTTTGTGGATTTATAACCGCATCCACCGTAGGTCTCGGATATTTCTTCGTTGTATCCAGCTTCTTCAAAAAAGACATTCAGAAACGGGTAGCAGCAATGACTGGTTTTCTTATGGGACAGTTCGTGATGTTCACATCGATCTATGATGGGCCGCTACATCAAGTATTGGTTCAACCTCATAACCTAATTATGCTATTTCTAAGCTCGTTTTTCGTTCAGCTCTTCTGGACCAATCTAAAAACTTTGCGCAACACGGAGTTTTTGCATCCTGAAGATGCTATCATTAAAAGAAGGCGCGTGCTCCGCCTTCAATTGGAATTTATGCTGAATTTCTTTGTGCAATTATGCAACCCCTACCTTGAACCTGATTCAATGGTACCCAGACCAGATTAGTCAGCATTTTTCTCTACAACAATGAGAATAAGATCTTATTTGTAATATATAGTTTTGTTGGTTGGTTAATTGGTCACGTTTTCTTCATGATTTTTTTCATGAAATTGTTACAATTCATAATAGATTGGGTACGTAATCATTTTTTTGAATCTTAAATTAAATAAGTGAAATAGAGAAAGCTTTCTCTATTTCACTTATTCGACTGGATCTTACGGAGCCTGCTCATGTACGACACGATTCGGATCTGATCATAGAAAAGATTCTCTTCAAGTGAACCAGCCTATCCTTTGTATGGCGCTTGCACGGTGGTTGGAACAAAGACACATTTGATTGTTAATTCCAATGTGGCAGATAGATAAAGGCATCTATCTGCACGGACGAATCAATCGTTCAAGTCATAATCAAAAAATGAAATTCTGAAAAACCCTTTGCTTGGTTATATTCTTTTTCTACGAGATGGCGGAAATTCCTTCTACCGACCGCATTCTTAGTCATAGTATGTAGATTGGGAAGAAGACTATTTGAATTTAAACCTTCTTTGTTTTTTTTACCAAAAATTGGGGTGGTGTGACTATGTAACTCGTGTCAGATTTAAATGACATAAAATGTATTAATAGTTTTTTATTACGATAGAATAAAATTCGACTAGATACTAAACATAAATAAGCGGAAAATAGAAAGGATAAATATGGGGAACAAATAATTTTAGGAGGGATTATTCGTCTTCCTAGTCTTCCGCATAAGAAAAGGAATTTGCCACATCCCTTTCTTGTGTCGAGATAATAACGATTCCAGATTCCCTTTGGGAAATATTCCCATTCTTAGTTTCTATTTTTTCCAGATGTATTAGAATATTATATAATATATATAATATAAAACTAGTGGACAAACAAAAAAAGATAGGGAAATTTTTTAAGTAAATAGAACTTCTTCACTGAAGTTCGAAAAAAAAAAAATGAAAATTTGATGAGATATTAATAAATAGAGTAAAGTTCTATTACTATAGAAAAAAATATTCTCATTATTCTTAAGAACTCAACGGGTCCTTCCCCCTTGAATCAGATAAAGAAAGAAGGGAATCCCATTGAGCTCTTTTTCATGTTTACAACTCAATTCATCCGATTACTACAGGGATGAACCCAATCCGGAATATGAACCATAAAAGAAAAGACCTAGTAAACCGATCACAAGAATACCAGTTACAGTACCTATTAGCCAAAGAGGAATCCTTCCAGTAGTATCGGCCATTTAACCCACTTCCCTCCACATTTCATCGGTCATGCTAGAGACATAAACAGTCATAGATAATTATGCGACGAGACCCTTCCGAATGGGCTAAGAGAATTACTAGAGTTATTATTCTCTTTTGTTTGCTTAATTGAAGAAATAATTGGAAAATAAAACAGCAAGTACAAAAATGAGCAATAACCCCCAGTAGAGACTGGTACGATTCAATTCAACATTTTGTTCGTTTGGGTTTGATTGTGTCATAGTTCTCTAATTCGGATTAGGTTTATCGTTGGATAAATTGCATTGCTGATATTGACCCTAAAAAAGAAACAGTAGGTACAGCAAGTCCGTGAACAGCCAACCATCGCACTGTAAAAATTGGATAGGTTCGATCTATGGTCATTGGGACCTCCTAAAAGGATCTACTAAATTCATCGAGTTGTTCCAAAGGATCAAAACGGCCAGTTATTAATGGAATTCCTTGTCGACTCTCTGTGAAATATTCGTTTGGCCGAGGGCTTCCAAACACATCGTAAGCTAAGCCCGTGCTGACGAATAACCAACCCGCAATGAATAGGGAAGGTATCGTAATACTATGAATGACCCAGTATCGAATACTGGTAATAATATCAGCAAAAGAACGTTCTCCTGTGCTTCCAGACATGCTGAGCTCCACATATTCTTGTACAGTCAAAAGGGGTCCGATTCCGTAAAAGATGGGATCAGTAAATTAAAATTTACTGAAAGGTTATCTTTGTGAGATCATCAATAGAGTACCGAGGGTATCTTTAGAGTATACCGAATTAGTATAGCTATCCTTCTTCTGACACAGCAAGGCAATTTTAATCAATAATGAAAGAAAGTGCTAGATAATTTAGTTCTTCCTTTACTTGTTACTTGTCGATCTAAAACGATGTCCCACTCAATAGAAAATTTTTTTAAATTGTCTATTTTTCTCCATTATTAGTTTCACTCTAGAAACAGAAGATCAAAAAAAAGTGAATCTGACAAGTCGGTTTCTAATACGAGATTATTCTATTCCATTCCCACAATTTAAGTAGGATGCGAGATCTATAAATCTTCTTTTGGTAGTAGAAGCGTTTTTTGTTTTGTTGTAATCCTTTTTCGTTTTAAGGAATTGGTTAGTCATCCAGTAACAAGTAAGATCAGTGTAGAGACTCGTGTTTATTTTATCCATAGTTGATATTTATTAAATGCATAATTTTCGGAAAAGGATAATGGAATAACTGTATTTATGTGATTTGGGGTTAAAACGAAGGAATTGATTGTGGAAGGAGGTAATGTGTGATTTGTGGATTTAAGAGTATAAATAGGGGAGATGAGGGAGCATGGGATCATTTTCCCCTCACCCTCACTCACGTCTCTCTCTCCCGGTCTCTCTCTCCAATGCCTCTCTCACTCTCTCTTGCTCTCTCACCAAAATCACTCAAAAACCCACCAATATAACCTTCAATCCTTCGACCTCTACGCGTATTGCGGCCCGTATCCCGTTCATTGGAGCTCGAGGAGGTCGTATCCCGTTCGAATCGAAGTTTTCGGAGAGCTAGGGCTCGTAACTTTGTGGGTTTCGTTCTTCGGCTTTGAGGTAGGGATTCTACCTCTCAATACATGTAGTTGAAGTGTTTTCCTTGCTTGAAATTGTATCCATGGTTGTTGTTGTTGTTGTTGTGGTTGTTGTTGAAGTTCTGAAAATCTGCAGAAAAACTGCTCGTAAGCCTCCCGTATGGATACGGCCAAAAATCTGTATCCATACGGAACAAGCTGGAAAATTCGTAACCGACCCGTATCCATACGGCTTTTTTTCTCGTATCCATACAGTGAGCTTATCTCCAGAATTCACTGTTTTGCTCCAAAACCCATTGTTTTGACCCCCGATCACTTTCAACTCGTTCCAAGTACTTCTAAAACCCTCCTAATCATTGTTGAACACCCTTGTTGGGCTCTTGTGCGTTCTTGGCACTTCCTTACTTTCGTTCGATATAATTTGTCCTAATTATCATATGAACTTGAAATGGAACGAAACGTTATGAAATTTGAGACACACAAAACTTGTTGACACAACGCGTGAACACTCAAGGCCCATCGACGGGTGGGTGCTTGGCAGGGGATATCAGGGTCCCATAAATAGCCTGGCAGGAGCTAATGCTCGTATTGATTATTCAAGGCCCAACCTTCGAGGTGGGTGCTTGGCAGGGGATATCGGGGTCCCATGAATAGCCCGGCAGGAGCTTCGGCTCATGACACATAACGCGAGACGGTTTGGATATGCGAGATATGATAATGGTTAAAGGTTGAGGGGTATTCTAAATCTCATGGCTTGTTTGTCGGATTGTTGAACCATTTCGATTGTTAGTTGCTTGGGCTATCCTTTGCATACGTCGTATTATCACTTTCGCATTTCTCTTGCATATATTGTCTGCGTAGCATTCCTACTGGGCTAGTGTAGCTCAAGCCTTATTTCTTTTCAGGTAATAACTCTGGACATTAGCGACCATGATTGGAGTGCTTGGGTATCGGACACAACGTTTTGAAAGCTAACATTGTAGAGTTACTTAGGCATCTTTGTAAATTCCTTTTGAAGATGTATTTGTAACTTAAGTGATGGTTCAATTGACTATGGGATATTTTGTAAACTCTAAACTCTTGACCTTTGATGTCTATTCTTATTTGGGGCCGTTGTGCCAAAGATGTAATATTTTTGAACTCTTGGGCTTGGAGTATGGTTATGGGTAATTAATGATATTTTGGTAACGTGCGGATTATTGTGAGGTAATTGCTTAAGAAACTCTTTATATTTTATGTTGAAAATGGTGGTCGTGACAACTTGGTATCAGAGCACTAGGTTTAGAACACCTAGAGACCGTGGGGAGGCATTTCGCCTCATGGGTTCAAAATGTCGCGCCCTCTAACATAAATTGTGCATGCTTGCGTGACTAACATTTATGTGACTACATGGCATTGTGTTTTTGTTATCATAGAGTGGTGTAGAGTTAGTTACCCGTGTTGAGAAGTTGGAGGCTCTGACCTCATTGTAGTGATTGTGGTTGCGATTGTTGTTATTGATATCATTACAGTTGGTGGTCTTGGTCTGTACCATTTGTGGTAAGATGTCTTTTATATGAGATGTTAGATGGGCATGAGTGGTGACAATATTGATGTGTGAGAAAGGATATTTGTTAGCATGTGATAAAAGGGATAGAATGTTGATTTGACTTACGGGATGAGTGTTAGATGTATTTTTAATTGAAATTGCTCGGATTATGTGCTAAGTTAAACCTGTATGAGATGAGCTGTATAGGGTATAAGTATAAGGTGAGTAATATATGCGATGGGAATTGAGTTAGTGCGTGTATTGAATGTGTTTGGAAATGGTAAAGACTTGTTGTGATGAAATTATAGTTGATTGTTGTAGTGGTTGTTATTGAGACAGTTATTGTGAGCATAGGTAGGGCAAGTCGAACCTACATAAGGAGATATGTGTATCTAAGGTTAATATAGGAAAATGAGGGTTATAGGTAGGGTGTTAGAATACAGTTTGTGTCTTCTGGACACCCAGGCGACTACCGATGAGATCCAATTGGAAGAGGCGCTTGATCACCGCATCTTCTGGATGGAAGTCTCGGAAAGTCAACTGGACATTAGGGTTATACATAGGGGCTAGATATCTAGGCTTGGGGTAGATGACTGTCTATAAGAATTTTGTAGAAAATGGAAGCGCTATGGTATTGTTGTTGTCATTGCTGAAATAATTGTCATGGTGATGTCATTATAACAAGATGGTAGGATAACAGTTGTAGTGTTGCTTAGTGAGTTATGTGATTGAAGGAGAACTATATTGATGTATTTGAAGTCGAGTGGTTGACGTGAGTTATGTGGTGGGGAACGTGTTTGAAGTTTGTAAGGATTTATGAATGTGAACTATCGTGGTTGGAAACGAAGTGAAGAGTAGTTGGTGTGTCCTGATTTGAAATGGCGGGAAGCTTGGAGTGATAAATGTGAGAGGGAAACGGAACGTTGTGAGTTGAACGATTAGAGCGTAAAGAAACTGTATGATGTGTGTTCGAAAATGTAGACTAGACTGATGACAGTAGGGGATAGATTGGGGTATGTCGTTGGGATGATAGGTTTGTTTGAGAGAGATTAAGGGATAATGGTGATAGTGATAGTAGTGATGGTGATGGGAATGGTGTGGTTGTTATGATTGAGGTTGAGTGTAATTATGGTGGTGTCTTTGAGAAATATGAATGTCAATATGATTGCTTGGTGGAGAGAAAGAAATTTGTGAGCCGTGAAGTTTGTAGTGGGCGGGATCGTTAGAAGTTATTTGTGTGAGTGGATTCACCTCTTGAGTGATGGGGCGGTAGAAGCCTTAGACGTAACTAGGAGTATAGACATGTTGTCATTTGAAAACCCTAAGTCTTGTGGGCATTTAGGGAGGAGTCAGTCAATTCGTTTGTGTTGGTGTCAGAATTTTAGTATAGAAACAATCAATAGTATTGTATTTTAGTTGGTGCAGCTATTGGACACATTGTGTAGGTGCTAGGATGATGAGATGCTGTTAAGTTGTAATGTTGTTGAAATAGAGGAATGATTCGTATTGATTATACGTGCATTTGTGATGTAATGTTTCAATTGTGAATATGAGAAATACGTGATTTGATTTGACTAAATGAACGAGAATGCTCGGGATTGGTAAAGTGAATAGACATCGCGTGAGGTATTACAAGATTAGAAAGAACGAGACTGATATGATTGTGGTTACTGTTGGGTTTGCTAGAGCCATGAGATATGAAGTACTGGGTACCGAACGAGTTAGTTAATATGTGGGTGAATCGGATGTTGTCTGAGCCATTAATTGGTATGGATGGTTTGTTGATATATATTTCGTGTACGAAATCTATTGTTGTTTAGTGTTAACATATGTGTTTGACTTGATGTGCAATCTCGATGTGTGTAATTTGCTCATAGTTACGGTGCAGGGTAGACATTGATGTGTGCGTAGATTTTGCTACGGGAGAGACTATCTTTAGTTAGAATCTGGAACGTGTCCTTACTAAACTTTATTTGTATGATACGATTAGAAGGTTAGACACGGAAGGTATCTGCAATATGTCAATCCTTAGCTAATGGCTGGTGATAAGAAAAATAGTGAATTTGAGAGTTTGCCTGAACGGTATTGATATTGCGTTGTATTAAGTTACGTAGAGGGGACGCATTTTCATAGAAGTGAGTTTGGGTTAGAAACTAGTAATGATTCAGAGTGGAAAAAGGTGGAGTAGTGTTCGACCCTTAGTTGTGTTTGAATGTTAGATGGATGAAAAGGCATTAGAGGTTTATGTAGAGTTGATATAAGAGTTATGTGGGTAATAGGGATATGAAATGGAGGTAATGGCTGGCAGTTTTGAGATATAAGTGTTTCGAGATATCAATGGAGGTTAATTGTGTCCTTATGAGAGGGGAGTGAGTGCCACAAGGCAAGGAGCCATTTGGGAAGTGTCACGGGAGTGGTGTTGCTGTCGATTAATAGCAGTATTAATAGAGATGAATTAGTTGTGAGATGTGTTTATACTTGAAGTCAAGTGAGGGGTTTGAATGATGAGTGAGTGGGTATAGTTGAGCAACGGGTGATGAGTCATTATATGGTTTAAGGATTCTAGGCTTTTAGCTTTTGTTCTAGTAGATGTTATTTGAGGTTCTTGGGGTTGGTGAGTAAAGAATTGATTCGTGGGTTGATGTAAATTGGGAAAGATGAAGCTTAGAGTTTAGAATTTGAGTTTTATAAGCAGTTCAAAATGTCCTTCTAGGAAGTTCAAGGGGTATATGGTAAAATGAAACAAAAAGAAGAAGAAGAAGAAGAGAACGTGGAGGTACTATTAGTTGGATTTCGTTACGGGTTTACCGAGGTCGCAAAGGAAGCATGATGCTGTTTGGGTAATCGTGGATCGTTTGACCAAAATCGCTCATTTTTTTGCCTATTCGTGTTACCGATTCCGTAGAAACCTTGAGTCGTTTGTATACTCGGGAGATCATCCGTCTTCATGGGATTCCCGTATCCATCGTATCCGATCGTGATCCGAGGTTTACCGTACGTTTTTGGCAGAGTTTGCAAGCTGCTTTAGGCACCAATCTCTTGTTTAGCACCGCCTATCATCCTCAAACCGATGGACAATCCGAGAGAACGATTCAGATTCTAGAAGATATGCTTCGGGCTTGCGTGATGGATTTTCGGGGTAGTTGGGAGGATCACTTGTCGTTAGTCGAATTCACGTATAACAACAGCTATCAATCTAGTATCGAAATGGCACCGTATGATGCTTTGTATGGAAGACCGTGTCGATCGCCGGTATGTTGGACCGAATTGGGAGAAGCTACACTAGTGGGGCCGGATATGATCACGGAGACCTCCGAGAGTATGAGAGCTATTCGACAACGCCTTAAAGAAGCTCAAGATAGAACGACCGAACAAGTCAAGGTGATTCGCCAAAGATTATTGACCGCGCAAAGTAGGCAAAAGAGTTATGCCGATCGTCGTCGTCGCCCGTTGTCCTTTGAAGAAGGGGATCACGTATTCCTTAAGGTATCGCCTCGTAGGGGATTATCACGTTTTGGGAAGAAAGGGAAACTATCGCCGCGTTATATCGGGCCGTTTGACATTATCGAGAAAATTGGGGAGGTTGCGTATCGCTTGGCTTTGCCACCGAAGCTAATGGGTGTCCATGACGTGTTTCACGTGTCTATGTTGAGAAAGTATGAACCGGATCCGTCGCATGTATTAGAGTGGTCCGAACTTGGGTTAGAGGCCGACGCGTCTTATGGGGAAGAACCGACACGTATCCTAGATTCGCGTGACCGAGTTTTGAGGGGTAAGACGATACCACTGGTGCGAGTCTTGTGGAGAAGTCAGAGTAGCGAGGAATCGACATGGGAAAGAGAGGACGAAATTAGGGAGAAATACCCGCACTTATTTCTGGAATGAGCCAATGTGAGTATTTACACTTTGAGCCTTTCGATAATTGACTTGTTGCATGATGATGAAATTGTGAATGTTGTATGCATGCATGATGCATTAGTGGTTAGCTTTGGCATGAAAATTTCGAGGACGAAATTTCTTTAAGGAGGGTAGAATGTAGAGACTCGTGTTTATTTTATCCATAGTTGATATTTATTAAATGCATAATTTTCGGAAAAGGATAATGGAATAACTGTATTTATGTGATTTGGGGTTAAAACGAAGGAATTGATTGTGGAAGGAGGTAATGTGTGATTTGTGGATTTAAGAGTATAAATAGGGGAGATGAGGGAGCATGGGATCATTTTCCCCTCACCCTCACTCACGTCTCTCTCTCCCGGTCTCTCTCTCCAACGCCTCTCTCACTCTCTCTTGCTCTCTCACCAAAATCACTCAAAAACCCACCAATATAACCTTCAATCCTTCGACCTCTACGCGTATTGCGGCCCGTATCCCGTTCATTGGAGCTCGAGGAGGTCGTATCCCGTTCGAATCGAAGTTTTCGGAGAGCTAGGGCTCGTAACTTTGTGGGTTTCGTTCTTCGGCTTTGAGGTAGGGATTCTACCTCTCAATACATGTAGTTGAAGTGTTTTCCTTGCTTGAAATTGTATCCATGGTTGTTGTTGTTGTTGTTGTGGTTGTTGTTGAAGTTCTGAAAATCTGCAGAAAAACTGCTCGTAAGCCTCCCGTATGGATACGGCCAAAAATCTGTATCCATACGGAACAAGCTGGAAAATTCGTAACCGACCCGTATCCATACGGCTTTTTTTCTCGTATCCATACAGTGAGCTTATCTCCAGAATTCACTGTTTTGCTCCAAAACCCATTGATTTGACCCCCGATCACTTTCAACTCGTTCCAAGTACTTCTAAAACCCTCCTAATCATTGTTGAACACCCTTGTTGGGCTCTTGTGCGTTCTTGGCACTTCCTTACTTTCGTTCGATATAATTTGTCCTAATTATCATATGAACTTGAAATGGAACGAAACGTTATGAAATTTGAGACACACAAAACTTGTTGACACAACGCGTGAACACTCAAGGCCCATCGACGGGTGGGTGCTTGGCAGGGGATATCAGGGTCCCATAAATAGCCTGGCAGGAGCTAATGCTCGTATTGATTATTCAAGGCCCAACCTTCGAGGTGGGTGCTTGGCAGGGGATATCAGGGTCCCATAAATAGCCTGGCAGGAGCTAATGCTCGTATTGATTATTCAAGGCCCAACCTTCGAGGTGGGTGCTTGGCAGGGGATATCAGGGTCCCATAAATAGCCTGGCAGGAGCTAATGCTCGTATTGATTATTCAAGGCCCAACCTTCGAGGTGGGTGCTTGGCAGGGGATATCGGGGTCCCATGAATAGCCCGGCAGGAGCTTCGGCTCATGACACATAACGCGAGACGGTTTGGATATGCGAGATATGATAATGGTTAAAGGTTGAGGGGTATTCTAAATCTCATGGCTTGTTTGTCGGATTGTTGAACCATTTCGATTGTTAGTTGCTTGGGCTATCCTTTGCATACGTCGTATTATCACTTTCGCATTTCTCTTGCATATATTGTCTGCGTAGCATTCCTACTGGGCTAGTGTAGCTCAAGCCTTATTTCTTTTCAGGTAATAACTCTGGACATTAGCGACCATGATTGGAGTGCTTGGGTATCGGACACAACGTTTTGAAAGCTAACATTGTAGAGTTACTTAGGCATCTTTGTAAATTCCTTTTGAAGATGTATTTGTAACTTAGGTGATGGTTCAATTGACTATGGGATATTTTGTAAACTCTAAACTCTTGACCTTTGATGTCTATTCTTATTTGGGGCCGTTGTGCCAAAGATGTAATATTTTTGAACTCTTGGGCTTGGAGTACGGTTATGGGTAATTAATGATATTTTGGTAACGTGCGGATTATTGTGAGGTAATTGCTTAAGAAACTCTTTATATTTTATGTTGAAAATGGTGGTCGTGACAATCAGTAAGAAGCAACAATAGTAGATAGTATTAGAAGAAAGAAAGAGAACAAAGAATAAAAGAATTGTAATCAATATTCGTGATGTATCTATTGTTGGATTAGATCGAGATTCAAAGGCTCTTTCTTGACCTAACTACAAAGATCAGGCTTTATAATATCGAACGAGAAATGTAGAACCTATAAAAAAGGAAAAGATAATAGGAATTACTAGTCTTGAAATCGAGTTTTATACCAATTTCGAATGATCGCGGAATAACCTTTTTCTTCGCATTCATTCAAGAGATTATGTGAATGAACCTACTATTGAATCGAATGAGTTAAAATTAACGTAAAATCAAAAGTTTTATAAAGTCACTGTTTATTTTCAAATCGAAAATGGATTCGACCCAATTCTAAAAAAAAAAAGAAATGATTAAACAAAATAGAAAGAATTTTCCAATTTTATAGCGATTCCAAAAGAGTTTCATTTTTGAATAAAGTTACATTCACTACACTTATTCTTATTTTCTAGATTACTCAAAAGTTGTTCAAATCTGTTGATTGGAATTTAAGGTCATAGGTAGATGTCATAAATGCTGAATCAATTTCTTTTTATACCCCTGCCACTTTATCTTTTCTTTTTTAATGCTGTCTATACGGATAGAGAAATCAAAAATGTTCAATTGCACTTTTTTTCAATGGGTCTTTTTGATTATCATCTCCTATCTTGCAAAAATGGAAACTAACTTAGGTAAGTGCTTTAGAAACATATGCATAATAACGAATATATTTCAATTAGCTCCTTCATGCCTATTATAACTAGTTATTTCGGTTTTTTATTAGCGGCTTTAACTGTCACACCCCAAAATGAGAAGTGACCGGCCATGAACCACAAGACCAAAACTCGTAGAACATGCAGCCTAAAAAGAAATTTTTATAAAACTCCCAAGTAAAGATCCACCAAACAGTCAACCATTTTTTATTTATTCAGAACATCCACAACCAATAAATTCCACCAAAAGAATGGGCACAAACATCCCATGAACCAAATAATATCCAGTGATCCAACAGTAATAAAAGAATCCGAATGTCTGATAAAATGTTTCAATGCGGAAGCGATGAAATAAAATACTAAGCTAAGATGAGACACCCTAAGGAGGTCAACAACAGAAACCCTGAGATGCCGCCAGAGTCCATGCCTAAATCCCCAACTTGCCTGAAAAATGAGTTGGAATAAATCCGTCAGCTGACGAGCTCAGTGAGTAGCAAAGCATGTATATTAGAATAAGGTTCTGAAATAAGGATCAAAATAATTTACCATGTCAACATAATTTGGCACATGCGGTGAACCACAAAATAATCCATTAATCCAATTAACGATTCATCCGATAAGTCTTAATGGTGTTCTCAATCCAATCTCCAACAACAATGGGGAACCACAACCAAAATCAATAGTACCAAGTGCCAGTGAATAAATCTCTCAAAATTGGATCCAATATCAAATCTTAGAGTCACCACGAGTAGGCAGCCCGTGGAACTTTTCCCTAAGAATGATCCGGTCAATAACAACCGTTGAGCATTAGGGTCACCGGCCTAATCCGGTTTCTTCCCTAATGGCCAGAGTCACCCGCACACAGAGGATTAATTTCCCTGGACTTCCAAAATATGTTCCCATCAATATCCACAAAGTTCTCACCAAAAGATTATCCAAACAATAAATAGTTTCACCAATCCGCATGC
>JACTNZ010000038.1:252500-265000 GCA_018127125.1 Rhododendron griersonianum
AAAATCAAAATTCCAATGGCGTTGGCTACTCTAACCCTTTCAACCACAATTTTTTATTTTTTCAAGGTATGGGTAAAATGTCTAGAAACAAAGAAAATATATTCTACTAGTTTTTCTATAATTCTATAATTATAGATATATTAATAAATTAAAAAAATACCAGAAAAAAAGAGATTTTGTACTCTATCTGTCTATTTTTTATTCCTACGAAATACCAGACGAAATAGAACGATCCTAGAAAGAGATATAATGAAATTTGTAGAGTGGGTTTTCCCCTTTTTAGTTGATTGAATAAACAAGACAATTTCGATTGTATTTCAAAAACGGTAGTTTTCACCGAAGTATTTCTGATTAAAAAGGTGTAGTTTTATGCGGATCTCTTCTAGATCTTCTTTCTCCAAACCTGTGATTTGCAGAAGGTTGTCGGGATTTCCGATTGCTATTATAAGATCTTGTAAGGTATATATATTTTCTCTACTGAGACAAGTATATATTCGAGGAGCCAGTTCTAAGCCCGCAATGCTCAATGCCAGATAGTCAAAGTCAAGTTTTTTCATACTCAAAAATTCATACTAAAAAATTGATTTTGTTTCCTTTTTTTTACATAATATGATGGTTTAGATCTATCTTAACCGTATGATTATGTCATCATTTTAACATCAAAATAGTTGACACACGACTAGAAAATGAAGGAAATTATCAACGGCAAAGAGTTCCCTAAAATGGTAAAACGGGATCGTTTATAAACAATTTCGATAACAAACCAAGAAAGAGAACATCGAGAACTCTCTAAGAGCGAGCAGGAAAAAAGACACACTTTTGCCGCGTTGGTACTTAACCATAAAAGTGGTTCCTCCATTTTATTTATTCAATTATTCAACCCTATAGTATAGAATTTAGAGCTTTTTTTTTGATTGAAGAGAATTCTTTTTATTTTTACATTTTATATTATTCCATATTCGAATCTGCTTGACTACCAGAAAAAAACGGATTCAGTATTTGATCTTTTCACTGATATATAACCATAAAAAAAATAAGAAACAATATATAGTCGATTTTTTTGCACTTAACCCCTTTCGTGGATTCCATTCTTCAAAAAAAATTCGCAGAGAAAAAAGGTATTTTACCTATTTTTTAGTCGAATTTGTAAAATACGATTGTGAGGTATAGAAGAGGGGTTGTATTTATTAAACATGTGTAGATATAGCTATCAATATAGATCCTTCTTCCTACTTATTGTCGTTCTATTCGGGGCAGTGGGGGTCGTGCTCTATCCAAATTTCTATTTTTTATTCAATGTCAATTTGTTTAATGAAAAATAGAAGCATGATAATTGCTGGAGAATTCTCTATAGACAATATATAGAAAAAAAAAATACCCCATGTAGATATCTTTGTAACAATTTATATTTTCGGGTTTACATATACTTATGTTTACATATACTTATAATTGCTGTTATAATTGCAATTGCGAAGGACTTTTTATTTTATTGAAAAGAATCCATATTGATGAGTTCTATATCCATTTTTATTTTCTTATGTCAGTAGGAAAACAAAAATGGAGATTCAAATCCAAGAATCGCTGCTGAATTAACAGTCAGCAGTCAATAGTTAATGGTTCCAATTTTTCGTGAATTTAGGTTTTTGTGACTTAAAATCCACATTTTTTCAATAGAAAAGGGAGGAGAAGTTTTTAGGGATTGTGTGTTTTGAGATACTATACAATCAATCGAAGGAGTGAATCAAATCCAATCAAAAAAAAGAAGGATTTCCGTTAGGAAAAGGATTAAGTAAAACTGGATACAAAATGCAAGTACAATAAAAAAAGAAGTTCACTACTTTAACCCAAAAGGGGAAAGATTTCATCTATTTTATATCCTTTTGGCGACATGGCCGAGTGGTAAGGCGGGGGACTGCAAATCCTTTTTCCTCAGTTCAAATCTGGGTGTCGCCTAATCAACAAAAGACTCGAAATCTCCTATTCTGTTCTGCTAATATAACTAGCCCAATTATTTCCCAGCAGAAGCAAAGAAAAAGGACTGTTGATACTTGTTTGATTCTAAGCATCAGGTTTGATGGGGGTTTTTAAAAGGATTGTAAATCCACGAATCCTCGATGCAAGGAAAGATTCTAGGGAGAGAAGGGCTGCAATTTATATACAGACTCAGTACAGTCTCTGAATGCTTAGGCATCCAAGCAATATTTGATTGGATGGATAATTTTGATTGTTTTTAAGTACAAAAATAAATTCTTTTCAACAAAACCCCAGTCAAGAAAAGAACATAATTAACTTCCGCCCGACTCTTTCATATAGACAATTGGGAGATCGATCAAATGGGAAATAAAGGTATGGAATAGATAGTGATCTATCTTTTTATGCTTTTTCTTTATATAAATTATTATAAAGGTCGACAAAAAAAAAAGAATAGGAATAAATTAGTCTATTCCTACATATTCGATTAGTAACATTCCTTTGAAATGTCACCCTCTATTTTGATTGTTGTGTTTAATCTTTCCCGATTCGAAACCATATAGGAACAAGAGGTTATTGCTCCCTTATTTCATTATTTATTTCATTATTACTTTCTCTTTCATTTTCACGATTATTTGTATCATCCAACATATATTTTATTAGCAATATTATTTTATAATAACACAAAGATTTTTTATAAATGGGTTTATTGGATTGGTTCATCAAGAGTGTTGGGTCCGAATTCCTTTTTGACTCTGACCCATCAATTCGACTATTATTAGTGAGTAATAATGTAAAAATTATTTAATACTGATCAAAATAGGGGACATAATTCACATGGATATAGTAAGTCTCGCTTGGGCTGCTTTAATGGTAGTCTTTACATTTTCTCTTTCACTCGTAGTATGGGGAAGAAGTGGACTCTAGAAGTACTACTAATTTAATTGAGTTGATGACAAAAACTGTATCAATTGTTTTTTAGATCGTTCTGCAAAGCATTTTTAACGATTTAAAACCAAATCAAAATAGCGTCATTTTTAAATTTCATTGGATTCTAGTGTAATTAATATATTATATGAATAATACTTTTTCAATCAAAGAGATATTTCAATGATTCCCATGTTTGTATTTTGAAAGGGGATACAGATGATAGGAAATTTATTCCAACCAAATTCTTCCTAAATTTTCTATTTGAACGAATGGGCTCTTCCCAGAAGTATAAATGTACAATGAGGAAGACCGGACCCCTTTTTATTTCTTTCCCTCCTTACTGTTCAAAGAAGAAGTTGTTCTGTTAAGTGTATACACACTTTCTATGAGAAACGATATAGAAATAGTGGTTGTTTAACGAGATAGTATAAAAAGATCTTGCCTTGGGAGAGTCGCATATTGTGCATTTCTCACTTGTTTTATTATTTTTAAAATTGGATTTAGGCTTTATCGACTCATTTCATCTCATGGTTCAAGCGTTAAAACTCTGTTAAAAATGGATAAGATTTACTATTCTTTTTCTAAATTATTCGAAGAAGCTCCCGTAGAAGCCCTGTCAATGGCTCAATCAATTACTTCTTGCAAATGCTAAACGAAAAAACCACTTTCTTATTATTATTAAGAAACTTTCCTTGATTGATTATTTCAATAGATACGGAGATTCATGTTGGAAATAATAAGAAATCGAAGAATTAGAAACATAAGAGTAAAAACCCTCTTTCAATTATTTCAGATTGATCGGAACAAATAGATGTAGAAAAGAAATGGAATTGGGTTCTATGTCCATTCCATATATGGAATAGATATCTGCATATCATATATGCAGATAATATTGGAGAGTTATCCATATTAAACTTTTATTATCGAGTATACACTCTAAAAATACCATAATAGAGAGTATGGTAGAAAGAACGATTCATATATTTCTTTCTACCATACTATTCGCATTGAATACTGCCGATTCGAGTCTGCTCATTTCATTTAAGACACGAAATTGGAATTCTTTTCATTTTCTTTCTTCAATCATTGATAAGAACTCAAAAGTCGCGTTTCATTCAAATTTTTTTAATGAATAGGAATTTTTAATCATTTTGACTGACTGTTTTTACGTAAATGATAAGTAGAAAAGCTGTAGGAATTAGAATGAACAGTGCAGTAGCAATAAATGCAAGAATATTTACTTCCATAATCTCAGTGTTTTTTACCTCACAATACAATAACTCGGGATTTAATCCCATAGAGATGATAAAACTTTCGCCTCTAAATTCAATGGATGAATTAACTCTCGATGATATTATTAAATTGGATCAATATCATGAACAATATCAGACCTATCAAATCAATTCATTGTCGAGAATTGAATAGTATACCATAGGAAGATCTTTTATCCAGACCTAATACAAAATAGGATTCCTGATCCAATCAAGAATTCTTTTCTTTATCATTCTGTTCCATTCTTTTTTTTCTATAACCTACCCCACTCCTTCCTTGTATCATTATCAGATGAAGTATCTTCTGACCATCGTTCGACTTCTATTATTCACAAACCCAAATAAACAATAGAAGTGAGTGAAAGGGAAAAAGAAAGAAGTTAAGTTCTAAACTACGTTTTTTAATGATATAATTTTCTTGGAATACAAAGAATTGTGATAAAGATGAATCTCGGTAGAAAGCATCTAATATTCCATCAATTTTTGGGTTTCGATGAAACTCGTAAAATAAATGGAAAATAGGAAGGAAAAAATTCTGCATTCCCTCACTAAGAGGGGTGAAGTCCTTGGTTGATCTTTAGCTTTCTTTTATCTTTCTTCCTTAGATTATTAGTACTGGGACAGATATATCAAAAGCTCAGTATGCAATTTGAATGAAATTTTTTTTTTTCAAATTCAAATTAATAATTGAGGTTACACAAAATCAGAGCCAGAAAAGAAGATAGTTGAATCTAGAAAAGAAAAGTAGTCCAGGGGGGAGATTTCGATTAAATCCATTTTGGGCTGTACAATAAACGAATTCTATTTGTGTATGTGCTCCCGGGAAATATATGGTACTCTATTCCATATTCTGTTCCCTGGATCGGGAGCAATCGAAAAATCAGACCCAGTATCTCTATCTCTTGGAATACTGAATATAATGCTACCAAGAATTGTACTAATCCACGTATGTCTTTCTCCCATCAATCGGTTTCTAGTTGAAGTAATTAAAATTTTCATCTATTTGTTTGATGAGAAATGGGAAAGAAAAAAAAGATCCCCTTTGGGAATGAAATCTGGCTCTATCCTCTGTACCAGCTTTCATAGAAAAGAGGGAGTTGAATTGATGTATTGATTGATTGGATCCGTCGGGACTGACGGGGCTCGAACCCGCAGCTTCCGCCTTGACAGGGCGGTGCTCTGACCAATTGAACTACAATCCCAGGGAAATAAGGGATATATCCGAAAATTAGATTCTTTTTTATTCCTCTGTATCAGGTATTTCTGAAGGGCAAGGGTTTATACCATCTCATGGTAGATTGCCAAAATTTTGGGCCGAGCTGGATTTGAACCAGCGTAGACATATTGCCAACGAATTTACAGTCCGTCCCCATTAACCGCTCGGGCATCGACCCAGGAAGAATCCAGTTTAGGCTTATTGGTAATCCATGATCAACTTCCTTTCGTAGTACCCTACCCCCAGGGGAAGTCGAATCCCCGCTGCCTCCTTGAAAGAGAGATGTCCTGAACCACTAGACGATGGGGGCATACTTGTCTGACTGCCATCATACTATGATCATAGTATGAACAGTTTTTTGAAATTGTCAATATAATGTAATGGAATGATTAGGTCCAAGGCCTCTTTCCATTTTTCATAACTACGAATGCGGTAGAAGGAATTTCCCCCATCTCATAGAAAAAGAATATAACAAAGCAAAAGGTTTTTCAGAATTTCATTTTTTGATTATGACTTGAACGATTGATTCGTCCGTGCAGATAGATAAAGGCATCTATCTGCCACATTGGAATTAACAATCAAATGTGTCTTTGTTCCAACCACCGTGCAAGCGCCATACAAAGGATAGGCTGGTTCACTTGAAGAGAATCTTTTCTATGATCAGATCCAAATCATGTCGTACATGAGCAGGCTCCGTAAGATCCAGTCGAATAAGTGAAATAGAGAAAGCTTTCTCTATTTCACTTATTTAATTTAAGATTCAAAAAAATTATTACGTACCCAATCTATTATGAATTGTAACAATTTCATAAACAAAATCATGAAGAAAACGTGACCAATTAACCAACCAACTAAACTATATATTACAAATAAGATCTTATTTTCGTTGTTGTAGAGAAAAATGCTGACTAATCTGGGTACCATTGAATCAGGTTCAAGGTAGGGGTTGCATAATTGCACAAAGAAATTCAGCATAAATTCCAATTGAAGGCGGAGCACGCGCCTTCTTTTAATGATAATAGCATCTTCAGGATGCAAAAACTCCGTGTTGCGCAAAGTTTTTAGATTGGTCCAGAAGAGCTGAACGAAAAACGAGCTTAGAAATAGCATAATTAGGTTATGAGGTTGAACTAATACTTGATGTAGCGGCCCATCATAGATCGATGTGAACATCACGAACTGTCCCATAAGAAAACCAGTCATTGCTGCTACCCGTTTCTGAATGTCTTTTTTGAAGAAGCTGGATACAACGAAGAAATATCCGAGACCTACGGTGGATGCGGTTATAAATCCACAAAAAAGTCCGGACCCCATAACAGAATTGAGTATTGTGTTAAGTAGTCGATTAATCCATGATTTCATCATAATTCCTCCGATGATGATGACAAAGTTATTTTCATGAGTCTAGAAGTTGAAAAGTAGCAATGCACTCTTAATAGAACAAGAGGTTCTTGATCCCTTAACTTAATTAGTTTATTTTCTTTTTTTCTTTTTATTACCGAATAATATTTGTTAACATAATATATTAAGAGAAAGACATAGGCGTTGTCAAGTGCATGATCCACAATATATCTACTTTGAAAGATCAAAGTTATATAAATTCAAAATGAATACAAAAACTCGATTTCAAGATATTCTATAATATTATTAATTATGTATTTTTATTTGATGTGGAAACGTAACAATGGTTTTATTGTCTTTATAAGATTGGTCCTTCTGAATCATAATCAATCATATTTTAGATTCTAAAAATTCATCTATCTAGACTAATAGGGTAAATGTGTGAGAGGTGCATGTGTGAGTGTGTGGTGTGAGAAGTAGGGGATAATTTTTCCTTGGTCTTCCAATAAATTTCAGAGGAATGCTTTCCTCTTTCTCATTTCTATCTCTCGACTCTCTTCCATTCTCACTCAAGAACCCATCAAAATCACTTGAGCTCTACACAAACCCACCTCTATTTTACCTTCTATGCGCATTATTGAGCCTTAATTTCGTGGGTCAAGCTCGGGGAAGGAGGAATCGGCTGATTTTGAAGTTTTGGGAGGCTAGGGCTTTGTTTGATCTCGGCTTTGATACTTGAGGTAGGAAAATCTAACTACTTTTATGTGTTTATGAGTTGCTATAGTGCTTGAGACTTGCTATTGATCATTGTATTGAGATTTGTTGTTCGATTCCTTTGAAATCCCCAAAATTCTCTTGGTGTCCCGTTTTCTGCTGCTGCCCGTTTTTCTGAGTTTTTACCCAACTTTGAACAGTCATAACTTTCTCGTCCGATATCGAAAACACGCAAATTATATATTGAATTCGAGATCTTGAAGTCAGCTTTCCAGGGCCATCGGAATCACCTTAAAACTCTAAGTACACAGAAAGTTATGATCATAGGAGTGAAGGTGTGTCAGCTGCCTCGTTTTCTGCTGTTCCTGTCATTTTCTGGGTTTTTGCCCAACTTCGAATGGTCATAACTTCCTCGTCCGATGTCCAATTCGAGCGTATGATATATCGATTTCGAGATTTTGAAGTCATCTTTTAATTGCCACCAAAATTACATTGACAGGTTAAGTATACAAAAAGTTAGGACTATAGAAGTGGAGGGTGGTTAGTTGTTACAACTTAAGAATGAGTTCGATAGACCTAAAATATTGCACAAAGGTTGAGTTATGAATTTAGGATGAGTGTTGATTGAAATGTGGTACGAGGACACATGAACAATAACTGTGAAATGATGACGATCATGGAAAATGCAAGGTGAAGTGGTTAATCGGTAAACTAACGTTAGAAATGGTGACGTGACGACTAATTATTGATGTGAGTTATGTTAATGCGAAATGGGCGTAATTGTTATACTCGTTGGTATGTGGGTGTTGCCCCCTTAATGATTGTAATACAGTAGACCCTATTATGAAGTTGTATCGCTAGGTTTGCATCGTGAGTATATGTTGAATAAGGGAATAGACCCGGGTAAAGCCGTGGTGACCCAAGTGCCTTGTGAATGCGGGAATAGACCCGGGTAAAGCCGTGGTGACCCAACTGCTTTGCGGATTTGAGAATAGACCTGGGTAAAGCCACGGTGACTCTCTTCCGGTTCGACTTAGGGAAAAGACCCGGGAAAAGCCGTGGTGACTCTAAGGGCGATGTTGGTTGTATTGAATTAAGAATTTGGGATATCATTGTAGTGTATGGTGACTTGTGGTAACGGGTTTCGAGTGGGATTTTAACTACGCTATTCTTATTATTATCTGTCGTTCGATTCTTCATTTGGTAGAGTGTTTGCCAAAGAGGCATAGATGACCCACCGTAGTGTGACACGTTGAGGAAGATCGGTATAGGCATTCACACGTTAGGCTATAAACGGAATCTAATCGTAGGGATGTGTTAAATGATGAGACGTGACACGAGAAAAAGATGGTTAATGCGAGAAATTCCTTGAGTTCTTAGAAGTCTCGACTGTGTAGTACGTTCATATTTGGCTCTAATTGCTATTGTCTATCGACATGATCTCCTTCTTTTCGCACTTGTCTTCTCGTACATACATAAAGTTAGCATAGATTTTTCTACTGGGCTAGTGTAGCTCAACCTATCATTTTTCAGGTACATTGCAGGTCATGTGACATGGGTTGCTGTGCTTGCATGTGATCCTACATTTTGAAACCGACTTCAGAGAGTTGATTTTGCATCTCTTATAAACTTTATCTCCGGATGAAGAAATTGTAATCTTATTATTATTATTAAATGAAGGATTCTTATAAACTCTTAACTTTCTTTTAATGTGATCTAGTGGTTTTAGGCCATTGGGCCAAGGATGTAAATTTGGAAATGCATCGGAGTTTGGAAATGATTTGCGAAATAGGGAAATAGAAATGGCTTTTGGGTAATATTTGTATTGTTGTGAGGATTTTTATTTATGGAAAGTCTTTAATATTTATGTTGAAAATCGAGGGCGTGACAACTTGGTATCAGAGCGTTAGGTTAGAATACCTAGAGACCGTGGGGAGACTTGGTCTCATGGGTTCAAAAAAAAAAAAAATTCATTGCATATTTTAACAAAAACACATGTATGCTTGCATGAATGAGTCAGTACATCGTCGAGGCGTTGCATTTTGTAATATTGTAGAGCGACGTAGAGTCATTGACCCATGTTGGGAGGTTGGAAGGGCTTTGATCTCATTATAGTGGTTGTAAATTATGGAGATGTTGACGTGTGAAACATGATACGTGATTGCATGTGATAAAAGAGGTAGAATATTGATATGACATACGAGATGAATGTTTGATGTGTTTCTATTTGAATTGTGTGGATTATGTGCTAAGTACTATGTGCATGGAGTAAGTCCTGTGAGGCATGAGTTGTGTTTAAGTACAAGTACGAGGAGAGTAACGTATATGTTAGGAGATAAGCTAGAAAATGTCTTAAGGTGTTAGCGGTTGAGGTAACATTTGTGGTTGGTTATATTATGGGTAGTCGTTAACGTGACAGTTATTGAGGTTATGATTGCGAGCATAGGTAGGGCAAGTTGAACCTATATAGTGATTTATATGTAGTTAAGGTTGACCTAGGAAAAGAGAGTTATAAGTAGGGTGTCAGGATACGGTATGTGTCTTCTAGACACCCAGGCGACTACCGATGAGATCCAATTGGAAGAGGCGCTTGATCACCGCTCCTTCTAGGTGGAAGTCTCGGGAAGTCAATTGGACAATAGGATTATACTTAGGGGTAAGATCTTTAGGCTGGAGGTAGATGACTGTATATAGGAATTTTGTAGAAAAGGATGTGCTGTGGTATTGTTGTAGTCATTGTAGTGATTGCCGTAGTGGTGTTGTTATGAGGGGTTGGTAGGAGAATATTAGTTGTGTTGTCTGGTAAGAGGGAAAATAAGACTCAAGGAGAATTATAGTGATGTAACTTAAGTCGAGTGGTCAATGTAAGACGAGGTAAGGAAATTGTTTGAAGTAAGGGCGATACAAGGGTGAACTATTAAATGTCAATATGATTGCTTGGTGGAGAGAAAGAAATTTGTGAGCCGTGAAGTTTGTAGTGGGCGGGATCGTTAGAAGTTATTTGTGTGAGTGGATTCACCTCTTGAGTGATGGGGCGGTAGAAGCCTTAGACGTAACTAGGAGTATAGACATGTTGTCATTTGAAAACCCTAAGTCTTGTGGGCATTTAGGGAGGAGTCAGTCAATTCGTTTGTGTTGGTGTGATGAAATGCCGTGTGATTGTAAAGTTGATAGAGAAATGATTAATATTGATGTGTATTTGTTATGTGATATTTGAGATTGTGAAAATAGGAAACATGTGACTTGAGTAGACTAATTGACGAGAGTATTCGAGATTGATGGGTGAACAGAAAATGTAAAAGGTATTATGAAGGTTAAAAGAACGAGATTACCATTGGGCTTTCTAGAGCCATGAATCATGAAGTGATGGATACTTTGTGAAGTATTGGGTACTGTATGAGTCCGATGATGTGTAGGTGTGTTTGGTACTGTGCAACGCTCTCAATTTGTACGATGAATCAACGGTTGGTTTACTGAGATATTCGTGCATAAAGTGTGCTGCTATTTAGTGTAGATTTTCTGGTTTGACTGGTTGTGTAATCCTAGTGGGTGAAGTTTATCCTTTGAATGCAGTACTAAGTAGATAGTGATGTGATGTGTGGATACATGTCCCTGGTCAAATATGTAATCGATAGAAACGTACTTGAGTTGATTGGCACAAATCCTTTAGTTTGACTTAACGCTATACGATGATTGGAATCTCTATTCTCAACTCCTTGTTTTGTTATGGCTTACGAGTTGACTAGTGCTTTGCATGCCTTTCATTTTCTCGATTATGGTCTTAATGAGATTCTTGATAGTCAAGTTAATTATTCGTGAGATGCTGAATAAGTAAGACTAGTAGGACGTTGTAGACACGTGCCACCTATGAATCAGGTTCTTTACTTGGGGTGTCGAGTAATTATAGGAGACATGTGAAGTGGTGGATTTTGGTTCCGAGAGCTGTTAAACCTACGGATGTACGTATATATATAACTTGGGACTCAAAATTTTCTAAAAAAGGGAAATGCTTTGTGAAAACTGATTGTTCGTATAGTGCATTTTTGGAAAAGGAAATGATACCAACGTGGAGTTAGCTACATTATAGCCAAGTTAGCCTCATCGCTAGTTCTTTACTATGTCATCAAGATCGTTGTTGTTTTAAAATGACCATGTGAGGTGTTTTGCGTAATTGTTGGCAATGTCACTCAAAAACGAACATTCCCTTTCAAGTTTCTATAAAATCTCATCACAGATGGGTATGTTTCAACGAATTTTCAGCTACTCGAACTAGAATTTTATTTATTTATTTCAACAGGGCCAGTTTTTCGTCAAAACTACTTAGTGACATGAGGTATTACACTTTTACTTTGAAAATAGTAAGTTGGAAACTCATGATCGTCGTTTAATTTTGATCACATTGTGTCGGACACTTAGACATCGAGCTAGCGTTTATCTTCTCGGAAGAACTTGTGTTGAGTTAGCATTGGAAACTATTAGAGTTTTTTTTGTGTGAGTCTTGGGAACGAGAGTAAGTTGGGAAAACAAGAACATGAGGTGGAAGAGAGATGTCTGAACTTGTCTGCCTTGTAAATGTAAGCTTTGTGAATCGTGGGATAGACGAGTTGATATTAGAACTTGTTATTTATATTTTACTTGGCTAGGTTGTTGGGTTATCATGTTATACAATTTTCTGTGAGTTTGGACACGGATGATAGGACAGGAATTGGTTGGGAACGTGATTACGATTCTTGTGGATACGATAACTTTGTGACTTGATGTGTGTGAACAATGGAACTTGGCAATTGCTTCGATGGGAAGCTGAGATAGTTGATTGTGGCATTAGTTTTCTCGTTTTTTTTGACACAGGGTTGGTGGATACGAAGCGTTGTGTAGCGGACACGATATTTGGGACTGGAATTCAGTGCGGATGTCTCCTCGTTTGTTTCGCCCAAATTTCGAGGACGAAATTTCTTTAAGGAGGGTAGAATGTAGAGACCCGTATTTTGAGGCCATATTTCTCTCTTGTAAACGTACGACTTGTTGAGATAGACGGTGTGATTTACGGTGCGGCGTGT
>JACTNZ010000038.1:277500-282500 GCA_018127125.1 Rhododendron griersonianum
CAATTGAGGCCTTCCCTGTACCACCCCCATGAGGATGGTCTACAGGGTTCATAACCACTCCTCTTACTACAGGACGCTTACCTAGCCAACGTTTAGATCCAGCTCTACCCAAACTTTTCTGGTTCACCCCAGCATTCCCCACTTGTCCGACTGTTGCTGAGCAGTTTTGGGATATCAAACGGACTTCTCCAGAAGGTAATTTTAATGTGGCTGATTTCCCCTCTTTTGCAATCAGTTTCGCTAGAGTCCCTGCTGCTCTAACTAATTGTCCACCCTTTCCAAGCGTGATTTCTATGTTATGTATGGACGTGCCTAAGGGCATATGGGTCAAAGGTAGGGCATTTCCTATTTTTATAGGAACTCCTGTACCAGAAACAATGGTATTTCCAATTTCAGTCCCTTTGGCATGTAAAATATATCTCTTCTCACCATCCCCATAGTGTATGAGACAAATAGATGCATTTCTATTAGGGTCATATTCTCTGGTTATGATTTTACCATATATGTTTTTTTCATTACGGCGAAAATCTATTTTACGGTAGAGACGCTTATGACCTCCCCCTCTATGACCTGCGGTAATGATTCCTCTGGCATTACGACCTTTACCACACCGATGCTTCCCATAGGTCAAATTATTTCGTGCAACGGTTCCATTGCGTGTGCTCGGGTTAGAAGTTTTGTATAAATGTATCACCATGCTATTAAGTATTTAGATTTATCTTTTTAAGAGGTAGAATAGAATAACCCCGTTGAAGGGTAATGATTATACGTCTGTAATGCATTGTATGTCGTCCTCTTCTTTTACCCTTTCCCGGAAGTCGATGACTATTCATAGCTATTACCTTGACACCAAAAAAGAGTTCGACACAACGCTTTATTTCTGTCTTAGTTAATCCTGATTCGACATTAAAAGTATATTGATTTTTCTCAAATAACCGAATACTTTTGTTTGTAAATACTGCATATTTGATTCCATCCATGGTACATTGCTCCTTTACTATTTTTTTTTATTATTATAATTATAAAATATAAAATTATGGATTTCCATCTAGATATTGCGTCTGTATATTACTATATGGCGATTACATTCGAATCAATATTATTCTATAATAACACATAGGGTGGATCATGCACTTGAGAATTACACTAAATTGAGAATGGATATAGAAGAATGTGCATAGATTGAATCACTTGACAATTAGGAATCCGCTTTATCTACGAACAAGGAAGCTATAAGTAATGCAGAGCAAGTAAGTTAGATCAAGGCAAGATTCATTACATTACAATATTAATCTATACAAATACAATAAGATAGAGAATCAGATATTTCTATAGACGTAGTAGAGGGTCCCATTAGCATGTATCCAGTAGGAATTGCACTTATGAACTCTCCAATTATGAGTTGGGCGCTTTAACCATTCAGCCATGGATGCTTAGTAGAGATCCTCGTACATGGTGAATAAGCAAATTCCAATTGAAATGCAATCTGTAGTCTAAATCAATCCAATTAACATAACATTGATTTATGTTTATTTTTTTTTTTTTTTTAGTATTTTGGCGGGAGGTACAAATGCTAAAAAGACATCAATTAAAATTAAGATTCTGAATTTTCGAATTGAGAGAGATATTGAGCGCGATCCAAAATTTTTGTTATGTGTCAGAGTCATGGACCGAATTCAATTTAGTGGGATCTTTCATTCACGTTTTTTCCACCAAGAACGTTTTATAAAACTCTTTGACCCCGAAATTTTGAGTATCCTACTTTCATGCAATTCACAAGGTTCAACAAACAATTGAATTGATATCTCGGTGTAATACTCTTTGTAGTATCGTTCCTTATCTATTCTATCGTATTAACAATCGAAATATAGTTGAAAGAAAAAATTTCTATTTGCCTGGTTAATGAATCTCTTTCTATTATAATTGTTCTGGACCTATTAGACGAAATATGCGAGTTTGGCGTCGATATGCTATTGAGTAATGATGAGGGTCCCGCTGATGGGTTCAAATCAATACGTTTGCATAAGAAATATTGGAATATGCTTCTCAATAACCTTCTCATCGATATCAGCGATTTCATAAGTACCATACCAAATCCCATTAATCGAATCACCTTTTCGAGAAATACGAGACATCTAAGTCATACAAGTAAAGAGATCTCTTCATTTCATTGATAACAAAAGGAAAAGACCTGGATGGATGAAGATTTTCTGATAAAAAACGGAATCCTGGCTCCTGAACAGTCAGTTCATTGAAACTGATGACATAGACTTCTTGATGTAGTTCTACACCTTTACGACATAAAAAGGGGTTGGTTCACTTCTATTGAGTCTGACTCATAATGATCATTTCTCAAACAATGACTCTGCTTTTCTAATGCTGGAACAACCGGGAGCAAGTTACTTACGATACTTAGTTGACATTCATAGAAAGTCGCTAATGAATTCTGTGAAGTATGAGTTCAATACATCCTATTTAGCAGAAAGACGGATATCCCTTGCTCATTATGAGACAATCATTTTTTAAAAAACCTTGTGTGGGGCTAATCCTTTTGATTTACCATCTCTTGAAAAACCAAAACTCTTTTCGCTCTGCTTAGCCTTAATATTACTCTACGGATATTTTAGTGATAAATTCGATAGGAATTGGACGATCCTATTTGGTCAAATCCCTGTTGACAAACTCCTGTCTTCCTTTCATTAGCTTATTTGGGAATACCTTCCAGAATCCCGGAGGTTTTTTTATGATTATAGTATTGACGAGGAGACTGAGGACATAGATGCTGAGATTCCTCATGTTGATCCTGCTGAGGGTGTTCGCTAAATTGTTAAGAGTAAGGATCTCCCCGATCCTGGCCTTTTTGAGACAGAGCTGGAGCAGCTACCTTGGCGTATAGCATAGGGACAAACTCTGGAGACGGTTACGATTTCGAAAATAGATCGATTTGATATCAATCTTCAATTCGAATTAGCAAAAGCAATCTCTCCTTTGTCTTCTTGCATAATAATAATATCGATTCCAAACATTCATGATACGCATGTGAGGAAGTCGAAGGACTTCTTATCCCTCGGTATATTATCGAAGCATCTCTCCAGGGATTAATAAAGTAGAAATATTCTTGTTATTGCTTCGACTCATCTTCCCGACAAAGTGGATCCCGCTCTAATAGCTCCGAATAAATTCAATACGTGCATTAAGGCACGAAGGCTTCTTATTCCACAAGAACGAAAGTACTTTTTCACTCGTGCATCTACTAGGAGATTTCATTTGGAAAAGAAAATGTTCCATACTAATGTAATGGAGTCGGGTCTATAATCATGGATTCCGATGCACGAGATCTTGTAGCACTTACCGATGAGGCCCTATCAATTAGTATTTCACAGAAGAAATCAATTATAGACACTAATACAATTATACTCGCTCTTCATAGACAAACTTAGGATTTGCGAGCCCGTGTAAATCGGTGTTAGGGAGTCTTTTTCTATCAGATAGGAAGGGCTGTTGTACAAAGTGTACTTCTAAGTAATGGCCTCATAGAGCCTATCTATATCTATCTATATCGAGATGAAATTATATCCGGCAGTGGAGCCTTAATATGTTCAAATGGTGCTTCGAACTTGCAACGAATATCAAGCAATTAACGAGACTTCTTTATCTTTTGAGTTGTTCTGCTGGATCAGTCGCTCAAGATCTTTTGGAACACAAGGAAAAAATGGGATTATGGTGGGAGACTCATTGAGAATGATTCTGAGCCAATTGATGGCTTATTAGAAGTCGAAATAGCTCTCGTGGGACCCTCACCGACAGAAAAAGATTGCAGCCCATTTGATAATGATCAATTGATATTGCTTCATCGGCCCAAACCAAGTAATCCCTTAGATATGATGCTAAACGGATTTTGTTCTATCCTTAATCACCGATTTGTCTATGAAAGCTATGAATCGGAGGACGGGGAAGTCCTTTGAGGGGAAAGGGGAGTTAGCCAATCACATAGTTTTGGCTCCTAGAATACGGCAACCTTGGAGCTTTCTATTTGATTGGATCAAAAGGTCCAATGAATTGGGATTTCCCTCTTGGTTCAGGTCATTTTGGGGCAAGCGGGGCATTTCTGATGAAGAGGATGAGCTTAAAGAGGCTGAGCTTGAAGCGGATGATGATGAACTTGAAGAGGATGAGATGAAGAGTTGGATTTGTTTGGGAGTGACCCCATGCCATACCAGCCACGAGATAGATCTTTCAAGAACAAGGCCTTTTTCGAACAAGCCAATCCATTTGGGACCCTGCAGATCCACTCTATTTCCTATTCAAGGATGTTCCTGTATTTTCATGACACTTATTTCTAGCTGAAGAGATAGTAAAGGGGGGGTTCTTCCTACCCACATCAAAAAGGATCCTTTTCAATCTATAGCTAATAACTTGTTTTTGAATACTACGCAAGAAAAGTACTTCGACTGGTTGATTAATCGCTAGAGATGGGTTAGACCCAATAGTTCATCATCTCACGGATCTTTCCGTTCTAATACTCTATCCCAGAGTTCTCAGTATTTTTTAAATTTCTTCCTATCTAACGAAAGGCTATGCCATCACATCATAAAGACTTTGTTGAGAAAAAGAAAAAGATGGCTTTTCCCGGATTAACTGAAAGATGAAATGAAAATGGTATTCATGGAACAGGAGAAAGATTTCCCATTCCTTAGCCGGAAAGATATGTAGCCATGAAAGAGGGATTAAGTGAAATAGAATTGACTGGGTGGTAGAGTCATGGAAACGCTTCTTTATTTCCTATTTTTTACCTCCATGGAACAATATGCTACTGCTGAAACATGGAAGAAGTTAAATCTGAGATCAAAACACTATGTATGGATGGTATGAACTGTTTAAACAAGAATTCTTGAACTATTTAAACAAGAATTCTTGAACAGCGAACTTCAGATATTCACGACCAAGAAGTATTGGATTCTCTTTCAGATAGGCCCGGAAAGGCGAAGGAAGCCTGAAAA
>JACTNZ010000038.1:287500-292500 GCA_018127125.1 Rhododendron griersonianum
GGGTTTCGAGCAGATTTTTGACAGACAGAGATGGGTTTTTCAACCACAACAACAACAACAACAACAACCACGATCCAAGGCACAAATCAAGCTTTAGGAAACACATCATAAACATATTTTGATAGTTAGAACCTCCTACCTCAAGATCAAGAACGAATTTGGATGGAGTTCTCGAGCCCTAGCCCCAATCCTCGAGTTCGAACGAAATACGCCTCCACCGAGCTCAAACCGGAGTGATACGGACTACAATGCGTAGAGATGGAAGATTGTGGGTAGCTTTGGTTGGGTTTTAGGTTGAATAGGTGAAATTTTGGATGAGAGTGAGAGTGAGAGAGGGAGCCGAGAGAGAGTGAGAGTCGGGAGAGAGAGGGAGAACGGGAGCTTTCTCTCTCCTCGCATCTCCCTTTATATAGGGCTAGGGTTGGGAGTTCGAAAATCCCGCCCATTATTGCACCGCCGAACGACTAACAAAATCAATCTCATCCTTTTTATTTCTTTTAAACCTTTAAATCAATTATACGAATTAACGGGTCTTTACACTCTACCCTCCTTAGAAAAAATTTCGTCCTCGAAATTCAAATAACTGTGTTTAACTAAGACATGCTCCACACCAATATGCAGTAAGTACAACCATCAACTTTATGCAACAAGTCAAAAGCATGAAACTCGAATTTAAACACTCACATCGATTCATTCCGGAAAAAGGTTCGGATATTTCTCCCTAATCTCATCCTCTCTTTCCCACGTAGACTCCTCGCTACCTTGATTATTCCACAAGACTCGAACCAACGGTATCGTCTTACCCCTCAACACTTGATCGCCCGTATCCAAGATTTGTATCGGCTCTTCCCCGTAAGATGCATCGGCTTCAAGTTCTAGTTCGGACCATTCTAATACATGCGACGGATCCGGTTCGTACTTCCTCAACATAGATACGTGAAACACGTCGTGCACATTCGATAATCTCGGCGGCAAAGCCAAACGGTACGCAACCTCTCCGATTTTCTCAATAATGTCGAACGGACCGACGTAACGCGGTGAAAGCTTTCCCTTCCTTCCAAAACGTGACAAGCCTCGACGTGGCGATACCTTAAGAAACACGTGATCTCCCACTTCGAACGATAATGGACGACGACGACGATCGGCATAGTTCTTTTGTCGACTTTGAGCGGTTAGCAACCTTCGGCGAATTGTCTTAACTTGTTCGGTTGTCCTCTCTTGAGCCTCTAAAAGTCGTTGACGAATCGATCTCATACTCTCGGTAGTTTCTCTAACCATATCCGGTCCCACTAACGTCGCCTCTCCCAATTCGGTCCAACATACGGGTGATCGACACGGTCTCCCATACAAGGTTTCATACTGCGCCATCCCGATGCTCGATTGATAACTATTGTTGCACGCGAATTCTACCAACGGCAAATGTTCTTCCCAACTACCCCGGAAACCCATAACGCAAGCCCGAAGCATATCTTCCAAAATATGAATCGTTCTCTCGGATTGTCCATTGGTTTGAGGATGATACGCGGTACTAAACAATAAATTGGCGCCCAAAGCGGCTTGCAAACTCTGCCAAAAACGTGCGGTAAACTTCGGATCTCGGTCAGACACGATGGACACGGGAATCCCATGAAGGCGAATAATCTCTTGAATATACAAACGACTCAAGGTTTCTACGGAATCGGTAACACGAATAGGCAAAAAAATGAGCGATTTTGGTCAAACGATCCACGATTACCCAAACAGCATCATGCTTCCTTTGCGACCTCGGTAAACCCGTAACGAAATCCAACTAATAGTACCTCCACGTTCTCTTCTTCTTCTTCTTCTTTTTGTTTCATTTTACCATATACCCCTTGAACTTCCTAGAAGGACATTTTGAACTGCTTATAAAACTCAAATTCTAAACTCTAAGCTTCATCTTTCCCAATTTACATCAACCCACGAATCAATTCTTTACTCACCAACCCCAAGAACCTCAAATAACATCTACTAGAACAAAAGCTAAAAGCCTAGAATCCTTAAACCATATAATGACTCATCACCCGTTGCTCAACTATACCCACTCACTCATCATTCAAACCCCTCACTTGACTTCAAGTATAAACACATCTCACAACTAATTCATCTCTATTAATACTGCTATTAATCGACAGCAACACCACTCCCGTGACACTTCCCAAATGGCTCCTTGCCTTGTGGCACTCACTCCCCTCTCATAAGGACACAATTAACCTCCATTGATATCTCGAAACACTTATATCTCAAAACTGCCAGCCATTACCTCCATTTCATATCCCTATTACCCACATAACTCTTATATCAACTCTACATAAACCTCTAATGCCTTTTCATCCATCTAACATTCAAACACAACTAAGGGTCGAACACTACTCCACCTTTTTCCACTCTGAATCATTACTAGTTTCTAACCCAAACTCACTTCTATGAAAATGCGTCCCCTCTACGTAACTTAATACAACGCAATATCAATACCGTTCAGGCAAACTCTCAAATTCACTATTTTTCTTATCACCAGCCATTAGCTAAGGATTGACATATTGCAGATACCTTCCGTGTCTAACCTTCTAATCGTATCATACAAATAAAGTTTAGTAAGGACACGTTCCAGATTCTAACTAAAGATAGTCTCTCCCGTAGCAAAATCTACGCACACATCAATGTCTACCCTGCACCGTAACTATGAGCAAATTACACACATCGAGATTGCACATCAAGTCAAACACATATGTTAACACTAAACAACAATAGATTTCGTACACGAAATATATATCAACAAACCATCCATACCAATTAATGGCTCAGACAACATCCGATTCACCCACATATTAACTAACTCGTTCGGTACCCAGTACTTCATATCTCATGGCTCTAGCAAACCCAACAGTAACCACAATCATATCAGTCTCGTTCTTTCTAATCTTGTAATACCTCACGCGATGTCTATTCACTTTACCAATCCCGAGCATTCTCGTTCATTTAGTCAAATCAAATCACGTATTTCTCATATTCACAATTGAAACATTACATCACAAATGCACATATAATCAATACGAATCATTCCTCTATTTCAACAACATTACAACTTAACAGCGTCTCATCATCCTAACACCTACACAATGTGTGCAATAGCTGCACCAACTAAAATACAATGCTATTGATTGTTTCTATACTAAAATTTTGACACCAACACAAACGAATTGACTGACTCCTCCCTAAATGCCCACAAGACTTAGGGTTTTCAAAAAAACAACATGTCTATACTCCTAGTTACGTTTAAGGCTTCTACCGCCCCATCACTCAAGAGGTGAATTCACTCACACAAATAACTTCTAACGATCCCGCTCACTACAAATTTCACGGCTCACAAATTTCTCTCTCCACCAAGCAGTCATATTGACATTCATATTTCTCAAAGACATCACCACAATTACACTTAACCTCAATCATAACAACCAAACCATTCCCATCACCATCACTACTATCACAATCACCATCATCCCTTAATCTCTCTCAAACAAACCTATCATCCCAACGACATACCCCAATCTATCCCCTACTGTCATCAATCTAGCCTACATTTCCGAACACACATCATACAGTTTCTCTACACTCTAACCCTTCAACTCACAACGTTCCGTTTCCCACTCACATTTATCACTCCAGGCTTCCCGCCATTTCAAATCAGGACACACCAACTACTCTTCACTTCGTTTCCAACCACGATAGTTCACATTCATAAATCCTTACATACTTCAAACACGTTCCTCACCACATAACTCACGTCAACCACTCGACTTCAAATACATCAATATAATTCTCCTTCAATCACATAACTCACTAAGCAACACTACAACTGTTATCCTACCATCTTGTTATAATGACATCACCATGACAATTATTTCAGCAATGACAACAACAATACCATAGCGCTTCCATTTTCTACAAAATTCTTATAGACAGTCATCTACCCCAAGCCTAGATATCTAGCCCCTATGTATAACCCTAATGTCCAGTTGACTTTCCGAGACTTCCATCCAGAAGATGCGGTGATCAAGCGCCTCTTCCAATTGGATCTCATCGGTAGTCGCCTGGGTGTCCAGAAGACACAAACTGTATTCTAACACCCTACCTATAACCCTCATTTTCCTATATTAACCTTAGATACACATATCTCCTTATGTAGGTTCGACTTGCCCTACCTATGCTCACAATAACTGTCTCAATAACAACCACTACAACAATCAACTATAATTTCATCACAACAAGTCTTTACCATTTCCAAACACATTCAATACACGCACTAACTCAATTCCCATCGCATATATTACTCACCTTATACTTATACCCTATACAGCTCATCTCATACAGGTTTAACTTAGCACATAATCCGAGCAATTTCAATTAAAAATACATCTAACACTCATCCCGTAAGTCAAATCAACATTCTATCCCTTTTATCACATGCTAACAAATATCCTTTCTCACACATCAATATTGTCACCACTCATGCCCATCTAACATCTCATATAAAAGACATCTTACCACAAATGGTACAGACCAAGACCACCAACTGTAATGATATCAATAACAACAATCGCAACCACAATCACTACAATGAGGTCAGAGCCTCCAACTTCTCAATGCAACACTTCAATGATGTACTGACTCATTCATGCAAGCACACGTGTGTTTTGTAAAAAGTATGCAGCGGATTTTGAACCCATGAGACTAAAAAGTCTCCCCACGGTCTCTAGGTGTTCTAAACCTATGCTCTGATACCAAGTTGTCACACCCTCGATTTTCAACATAAATATAGAGAATATTCATAAATAAAACCTCGCAATATTCCAAATATTACCCCCAAAGAGTTTACATTTCCATCTCACGATTTCACTTCCAACATTTGACAGTTCGCAAAATATTACATCCTTGGCTCGGAGGCCCAAATTAACATAAGTAAAGAGTATCGATAGAGTTAA